>SJYC01134141.1:0-22715 GCA_006408675.1 Madoqua kirkii | reverse complement strand
GGATGTTGGCAATTTGATCTCTGGTTCCTCTGCCTTTTCTAAAACCAGCTTGAACATCTGGAAAATCATGGTTCACATTTTGCTGAAGCCTGGCTTGGAGAATTTTGAGCATTACTTTACTAGTGTATGAGATGAGTGCAATTGTGCAGTAGTTTGAGCATGTTTTGACATTGCCTTTCTTTGGGATTGGAATGAAAACTGACATTTTCCAGTCCTGTGGCCACTGCTGAGTTTTCCAAATTTGCTGGTATATTGAGTGCATTTTCACAGCATCATCTTTTAGGGTTTGAAATAGCTCAGCTAGAATTCCATCACCTCTGCTAGCTTTGTTCATAGTGATGCTTCCTAAGGCCCACTTGACTTCACATTCCAGGATGTCTGGCTCTCTCACCATCGTTATTATCTGGGTCATGACGATCTTTTTTGTACAGTTCTCCTGTGTATTCTTGCCACCTCTTCTTAATATCTTCTGATTCTGTTAGGTCCATACCATTTCTGTCCTTTATCGAGTCCATCTTTGCATGAAATGTTCCCTTGATATCTCTAATTTTCTTGAACAGATCTCGTTTTTCGTGTTCTATTGTTTTCCTCTATTTCTTTGCATTGATCACTGAGGAAGGCTTTCTTATCTTTCCTTGCTCCTCTTTGGAACTCTGTATTCAAATGGGTATGTCTTTTCTTTTCTCCTTTGCTTTTTGCTTCCCTTCTTTTCATAGCTATTTGCAAGTACTCCTCAGACAGCCATTTTGCTTTTTTGCATTTCTTTTCTTGAGTTTGGTCTTGATTCCTGTCTCCTGTACAATGTCACGAACCTCAGTCTATAGTTCGTCAGGCACTCTGTCTATCAGATCTAGGCCCTTAAATCTATTTCTTCCTTCCACTGTGTAATCATAAGGAATTTGATTTAGGTCATACCTGAATGGTCTAGTGGTTTCCCCCACTTTCTTCAATTTCAGTCTGATTTTAGCAATAAGGAGTTCATGATCTGAGCCCCAGTCAGTTCCTGGTCTTGTTTTTGCTGACTGTATAGAGCTTCTCCATCTTTGACTGCAAAGAATATAATCAATCTGATTTCGGTGTTGACCATCTGGTGATTTCCATGTGTAGCGTCTTCTCTTATGTTGTTGGAAGAGGGTGTTTGCTTTGACCAGTGAGTTCTCTTGGCAAAACCCTATTAGCCTTTGCCCTGCTTGATTCTCTGCTCCAAGTCCAAATTTGCCTGTTACTCCAGGTGTTTCTTGACTTCCTACTTTCGCATTCCAGTTCCCTATAATGAAAAGGACATCTTTTTGGAGTGTTAGTTCTAAAAGGTCTTGTAGGTCTTCGTAGAACCATTCGACTTCAGCTTCTTCAGTGTTACTTGTCAGGGCATCGACTTGGGTTACTGTGTTATTGAGTGGTTTGCCTTGGACACGAACAGAGATCATTTGAGACTGCATCCAAATACTGCATTTCGGACTCTTTTGTTGACTATGATGGCTACTCCATTTCCTCTAGAGGATTCCTGCCCGCAGTAGTAGATATAATGGTCATCTGAGTTAAACTCACCCATTCCAGTCCATTTTAGTTCTCTGATTCCTAGAATGTCGATGTTCACTCTTGCCATCTCCTGTTTGACCACTTCCAATTTGCCTTGATTCGTGGACCTAACATTTCAGGTTCTTATGCAATATTGCTCTTTACAGCATTAGAGCTTGCTTCTATCACCAGTCACATGCACAACTTGGTATTTTTTTGCTTTGTCTCCATCCCCTCATTCTTTCTGGAGTTATTTCTCCCCTGATCTCCAGTAGCATATTGGGCACCTACCGACAGGGAGGCCATCTTTCAGTGTCCTATCTTTTTGCCTTTTCATACTGTTCGTGGGGTTCTCAAGGCAAGAGTACTGAAGTGGTTTGCCATTCCCTTCTCCAGTGGGCCACGTTCTGTCAGACCTCTCCACCATGACTCGCCCATCTTGGGTGGCCCCACGGGCATGGCTTAGTTTCATTGAGTTAGACAAGGTTGTGGTCCATGTGATCAGACTGGCTAGTTTTCTGTGATTATTGTTTCAGTGTGTCTGCCCTCTGGTGCCTCTCGCAACACCTACCGTCTTACTTGGGTTTCTCTTACCTTGGACTTGGGGTATCTCTTCATGGCTGCTCCAGCAAAGCGCAGCCAGTGCTCCTTATCTTGGATGTGGGGTATCTCCTCACATCCGCCCCTCCTGACCTTGGATGTGGGGTATCTCCTGTCAGCCTCCACTCCTGACCTTGGATGTAGGGTAGCTACGCTCGGCCGCTGCTCCTGACCTTGGACATAGTATTGTAGTGTGTATATGTTAATCCCAAACTTCTAATTTATCCTTTCCCCACCTTTTCTCTTTGGTAACCATATATTTGTTTTTTGTGTCTGTGTGTCTATTTCTCTTTTGTGTATAACTTCATTTGTATCATTTTTTTTAGATTTCACATATGAGTGACATCATATGATATTTGTCTTCCTCTGGCTTCACTTAGTACGATCATCTCTAGGTCCATCCATGATGTACAGATGGCATTGTTTTGCTATTGCTTGTGGCTGAGTAATATTCCATTGTATGTGTGTACCCATTTTCCTTATCCATTCTTCTATTGATGGATGTTTAGTTTGTCTCTGTGTCATGGCTACTGTAAACAGTGCTGCATGCATCTTTCTGGATTATGGTTTCCTCAGGGTATATGCCCAGGAGTAGAATTGGTTTAGTTTTTTAAAGAACTTCCATACTGTTCTCTATAGTGGCTGTACCAGTCTACATGCATGTGGTAAATTTATATGCAACTTTTTAAGAAACCACCCAGGTGTTTTTCAAAGTGACTCTAAGCATTGCATCTGTTCATTCTTATCAGACTCATACAGCAGTTTCCAGTTTCTCCATATCCTTGTTAATGCTTTGTATTGTTTGTATATTTTTTTATTACACCCATTCTAGTGAGCAAGTAGTGGTACTTTATGATTTTCATTTGCATTTCCCTAAAAACTAAAGATGCTGAGCATCTTTTCAAATGCTTATTAGGCATTTGTATTGGTGGAATGTCTGTTTAAATTGCCAGTTTTTAAAATTGGGTTGTCTGTCATTTTACTGTTAAGTTGTAGCATTGGTAGAAAGTGTTGTTCAGATCTCTATTCTTACTTGATTTTCTTTCTAGTTGTTTTATCAGTTATTAAGAGGGATACTAAGGTCTGTATCTATTATCATTGAATTGTTTATTTGTCCTTTCGTTTGTCAGTTTCTGCTCCATTTATTTTGGTGCTGTCTTATTAGTTTGATGTCATTAGGTTTACATCTAGCATTTTCTAATTTGTTTTATATCTCATATCTTTTTGGTTTCTTTCATCTTACTTTATTGCCTTCTTCTGTGTTACATAGTTATGTTTTATTTTAACTCCTTCTCTCCTTATGTTTTGAGTTATTTTCCTAGCAATTGCATCTACAATATGATCTTAGGTTATCACAGTCTACTTCAGATTAGTACTGACTTAATTCCTATAAAATATGGAAGCTTTGCTCCAATACAGCTCGGTTTCTTCTTCTTCATTTGTGCCACTGCCATACATATATTACATCTGTATTTGTTGTAAATTAAACATTACATTTATTGTTTAATGTATCCTATACTTTTTATTATTTATTTTTTAAATATTTGAGTATCATCAAATTTGAGAAAACTCCTAGCACTCTTTTTACATTTTTTTTATATTTTCTTCATATAAATTGTACACTTCTGTTTATTTGTTTGTTTATTTGGGGCCATGCTGGGTCTTCATTGCTGTGCATTGGGCTCTCTCTAGTTGCAGCCAGTGAGGGCGATTTTTCATTGTGCTGTGCGGGCACCTCTCTGGGTGGCTTCTTTTGCAGCAGAACACAGACTCTAGGTGCACAGGCTTCAGCAATTTGGGCACGTGGGCTCAGCAGTTGTGACTCTCAAACTCTAGAGTGCAGGCTCAGTAGCTGCCGCCCATGGGCTCAGTTGCTCTGTGGCATGGGAATCTTCTTGGACCAGGGACCAAACCTGTGTCCGCTGCATTGGGGTGGATTCTCATCCACTGTACCACCAGGGAAGTCCACAATTCTATACCTTTTAAAGAAGTTAAAAGGAAAAATAGATAGCCGTTTGTATTTACCCACATATTTAATTTCCCTGATACTCTTTCTTAGTGTATACATTTGCATTACTGTATGGTGTAATTTCCTTTCCACCTGAAGGAATTCCTTTTTAGTATTCCTTGCAAGGAAGATCTGCTAGCAATGAATTCTTCCAGTCTTGTTTATCTCAGAATACCTTTATTTTGCCTTCAGCTTCAAATGATAGTTTTGTTGGTCATGGGATCTGTGATTGACATTTTCTTCAAGTTCCTTAAATATGCTGTTCCACTGCTTTCTGTCTTACCTCGTTTCCAATGGAAAATCAGCTTGTAATCTTATTGAACATCCCTTGTGTGTGATGGTTTGTTTTTTTTTTCCCTCGTTACTTCTTTGAAGGTCATCTGTTGGCTTTTGCCTTTTAGTAAGTGAACAGGTTATAATGTGTCTGGGCATAGATCTCTTTGCTATTGCTCTATATGGGATGTGTTGAGCTTCTTAAACCTATAAATCTTTTTTTTTTTTTTTTTTAAATTTTGGATATTTTAACCTTTTTTTTTTTTTCAAATACTTTTTCAGCCCCTTTTCTCTCTTCTTACCTATGGGACTTCCATTATATATATATTTGTTATACTTGCTGGCTCCCCATAGGTCTCTGAGCTTCTGTTCATTTTTCTTCTCAGTTCTTCAGATTGATACTATATTAATTTATCTTCCAGTTCACTGATTATTTCTTCTGACATCTCACATCTGATATTGAGCCTCTCTAGTGAAATTTTAATTTCAGTCATGCTTTTCAACTGCAAAATTTCCATTTTGTTTCTTCTTGTTGTTATAATTGTGTCTTTATTCAGATTCTCCATTCATTGGATTATTATGATAGTGTTATTAAAATTTTAGACATGGGTTTGTTTAGTGTTTTAAACATTTATGTTAGGTACTCGGAATCTTTGTTATGTCCAACAGTGAGCACCCACTTTGCCTCAACTTCTATTGATTACGTTTTTCCCCTGCGAAGGGAAAGACTATGCTTTCCTGGATTTTTCTTTTTTCTTTTTCATGACTCTTAATGTTTTATGAAAAATTGAACGTATTAGATAATATATTCTAGCAACTCTGGATTCAGTTTTCTGTGCACACCCTCACTCTTCCAAGTGAGATGTGTTTGTTATTGCTGTTTAATTATATACCTTGACCAAATCTGTGGAATCTGTCTCTCTTGTGGTGTATGGTCACAGATATCTTGGCTGTTTTTGGTTTTTAATTCTTGTGTGTGTATGTGTATGTTTCATGTTTTAAATTCTCGTTTTATTTTTAAGTCTTTCTTCCTAGGAGTCACCTCTGTGTCTGCATCGTCAATGGTTGGTCCTGTCCGATGCCTCAAGCACTGCACTTGTATTCAGACTTAAGGCAGCTTCTCGTCTTCCCAGCCTTTGCTTTCCTCTGGGCCCTCCGGCCTCTCCTCTGCCTGTGCACACAGGCTCGCAGGCAGGAGTGAGGAGAGAAGGTGGGCCCTCTCTGCCCTCTTCTCCAGTTGTGCGTGGCCTTCAGTCAACCAGGGCTCTGCGGGGGCCTTAGCCAGGCAGGGCTGTATGGTTGCTCTTCCCGTTAATTTTCTGTCTAGTCAGCCAGTCTGTTGCTGGGCCCAGCCAGCATCAGGACCTCAGTGTAGCTGAAGTGGACTTCCCTGTCCATTTGCTGCTGGGATTGTTACTCTTACTTACAGCACTATGGGATGTGGGTTTTCGCATCCACTGCAAATCCAGAGGACTCCCTCCAACCACACGGCTGCTGGTTTGCAAGGCCAGTCCACCTGGTAGAACCCCTCTGTCAACAGGAGGGGCGTGGGAGCCAGGGAGGGAACCCAGACTCCCACTGTTCTTACTGGAGGTTCGGAAGTTCTTCTTGAATAAATGCTCCTCAATTTGTTATATGTTTTAGTCAGTTTCTAGAGTCGGAAACAGTTGTTTTTGATAGTTTTATCTGGTTTGAGCATTGTTCTTTGAGGAGAGGATTCTAAAGTTTAATTGGAGGATAATCGCTTTATAATGTTGTGTTCGTTTTTGCTGGACAAAAAGTGAATCAGCTATATGTGTACCTACATTCCCTCTCTCTTGAGCCTCCCTCCCAGCCTCCCCCTATCTCACCCCCTGGGTCATCACTGACTCCCTGAGGTTTTCAGCAGCTTCCCACTAGCTGTCTGTTTCACACACGCTAGTGTACATATGTCGGTGCTACTGTCTCAGTTCATCCCACGCTGGAAAGGGATTTTGTTAAGCTGCTCACACTGCTATTCTCACCCCATTATCTTTTCCCATCTTTCAGAGAGGAAAAACCATGTGGCAGAAAAATCTTGCCTCAGTTAAAGGTATGCACCCTGACACCAGACCTCCTGGGCTTTAATTAGCCCTGACTCTTTCTACCTAAAAGAACTTGAGCAAATTACTTAACCTCTGGGCCTCTGCCTCCTTAACCATAAAGTGGGGATAATAATAGTACCTGCCTAATGGGATTATTGTGAGAATGAAGTGGATTAATAAGCAGAGAGTGATAGGAACGGTGCCTGCTATACCACAGTGCTATAAAATGTTAGCTTGTGTTGTTTCAGGGAGGGTTGGGACTTACCTGGGACTTCAGTTCCCATATCCTTGGCCTACTACCTTGCCCACAATCAGTCCCTCTGACCCACAGATCATCTTCATTAAGTGATGCTTGAAGTGTGGAGGAAATAAGGACAACTCTCAGAGAAACCGCAGGCGTGAGGAGGAAAGCCTGTGGGGGACCCAAGGAACAGATGGCTCTGTGCCTCGTTGAGGCCAAAGGCTGCTCAGTCTTTGTCCTGGGCTCATAGGTATCTTTCTTCCCAGCACCAGGAACTGCCTGAGATGTCCAAGTGCTGCCCACGTACTGTACTGAGTTTAAGACCAGGTGTGCACTGTTGCACGAAGCAGTTAATTAGCACGGTTCCCACATTTCAGAACTTTCCTTGTATCACGCTCCAGAGATGGACAGAACAGCTTGGCCAAGCTGCTGCTTTTGTTTCTGTTCAGTCACTCAGTCGCTGACCCTTTGGGACCCCATGGATTCCAGCACTCAGCCTCCCCTCTCCTTCACTCTCTCCCGGAGTTTGCTCAAACGCATGTCCATTGAGTCGACAACACCATCCAACCACCTCCTGCTCTGTTGCCCACTTGTCCTCGTGCTCCAATCTTTCCCGGTCAAGGAACAGATGGCTCTGTGCCTCGTTGAGGCCAAAGGCTGCTCAGTCTTTGTCCTGGGCTCATAGGTATCTTTCTTCCCAGCACCAGGAACTGCCTGAGATGTCCAAGTGCTGCCCACGTACTGTACTGAGTTTAAGACCAGGTGTGCACTGTTGCACGAAGCAGTTAATTAGCACGGTTCCCACATTTCAGAACTTTCCTTGTATCACGCTCCAGAGATGGACAGAACAGCTTGGCCAAGCTGCTGCTTTTGTTTCTGTTCAGTCACTCAGTCGCTGACCCTTTGGGACCCCATGGATTCCAGCACTCAGCCTCCCCTCTCCTTCACTCTCTCCCGGAGTTTGCTCAAACGCATGTCCATTGAGTCGACAACACCATCCAACCACCTCCTGCTCTGTTGCCCACTTGTCCTCGTGCTCTAATCTTTCCCGGGATCACGGTCTTTTCCAATGAGTTGGCTTTCTGCATCAGGTGGCCAAAATATTGGAACTTCAGCAGCAGACCT
This sequence comes from Madoqua kirkii, assembly GCA_006408675.1. Classification (NCBI taxonomy): domain Eukaryota; kingdom Metazoa; phylum Chordata; class Mammalia; order Artiodactyla; family Bovidae; genus Madoqua; species Madoqua kirkii. Next base: position 14,887 of record SJYC01134141.1, on the reverse strand, counting down.
TCCAATGAATATTCATGGTTGATATCCTTTAGGATTGAGTGGTTCAATCTCCTTGCTGCCCAGGGATCTCTCAAGGGTCTTCTCCAGCAACACAGTTCAAAAGCATCAGTTCTTTGGCGCTCAGCCTTCTTTATGGTCCAACCCTCATATCCATTCATGACTACTGGAAAAACTGTAGCTTTGACTATACACACCTTTGGTCGGCTTCTTTAGGCACTGCACAGAGGGGAGGACCACTGGGGAACCGCGGGAGGATAGGGGAACTTACAATGTGTGTTTACCAACCCAGGTTGCTGTGTGCCTGTGAGGAGCCATTGCATCTGTGGGGAACTGGTACTGTTGCCGCCAGTGGGCACAAGTGGGGTACGGACTGAATTCTGTCCCTGCTCACCACCTTGGTGGGTCAGTGTTGAGCAGGACAGCTGTATGTAGTGACTGGCTTATCCACCCTGGGCCACACTCAGTGCTCAGAAGCAGGGCTGCAGACATCATAAAACAACTCTTGCTCTCAAGGAGTTTCATTCTTCATGGGCTACGCTGGACAGGCCAAAACAGTGTTGGCCAGGAAGAAGGTAAAGACAGGGGATGTTCATGGAGGAGGTGTCATTTGAACTGCCTGCTATTGGATTAGGAGGGGTTTCTGCAGAGACTGGGTGTGGAATGGATGGTATTTGCTCATTTGCAGACCAGGGTAGGAAAGTGAGAGCAGGGCTTGCTGACCCCTGCTTATGCAGCAAGCTAACGGAGAAGCAGAATGCAGCTGGATCTCTGCAGGTCTGGCAACCGAGGACAGGGAGCTTGGGCTTTCCTTGCTGGCAGTGGGCATCACTGGAAAGTTTCACATGGAGAATTAATTGGGGATGGACTGAGTGAGTTGAGATAGCAAAGAACACAGCAGTCCCTGCCAGTGCACTTGGGAGAAGTCAGGGAGGAAGGGGAGATGAGCAAGACGACTGAGACCTTCGAGGACTGGAGGAGGGGGTGGGAAGATGGGGAGAGAGAGGAGGAGGAGCAGAGGCCAGTGGGATGAGGGACCGAGGAGGGCCAGGGGGTTTCTGCAGCCTGGGACCAGGCCGATGGTGTCCCCAGAGACAGAGGTCAGAGGGGCCGCACCCACTGAGTGATGGGGAGGGGGGCAGAATTCTGTGCTGGGAGCTGTGGAGGCGGGCGCGATGATCGTCCTGGGCTGCAGGCAGGGACCGGGGGTCATGAGCACATGGGAAGCGGGGCATATGGAGACCCCCCACGAGGACAGAGCAGTGACTCCAGAACCCTCAGAGGTGACCTGAGAAAGCCGGGACGATGAGGGCAGGAAAATAGCACACCCACTGAAGATGTAGGAGCTCCTTGGGAAGTTTTAGCAGGAGCAGCTTCCACGGCCCTAGCAGAGCTGGAGAGCGCCACTGCTCCATGTTGACTTGAGTGTGAAGAACAGGGCCATCTTCTCTGCAGACATAGACTTTCTTTGGTATTTCTCTAAATATTTATTTATTTTGGTGGTGCTGGGTCTTAGCTGTGGCCCACAGGATCTTTAGTTGTGGCACGTAGGATCTAGTTCCCCAGCTAGGGATGGAACCTGGGCCCCCTGAATTGGGAGCTCGGGGTCTTAGCCACTGGACCCCCAGGGAAGTCCCAAGCATGGGAGGAAAGATGAACAATGGCAGTGACCGGAAGGTGATTTTAAGTTTGGGTTTTGACATGGATGGGCATTGGGCAAGTTTGGGGAGAGAATGGAGACGCAGCCAGTGGAGGGGAAAGAGAGAGATAAGGAGGCAGAGTGGGGAGGGGGCCCTTCAGGAGAGAAAGAGGGATGGCTGGCAGAGGGATGGCGCTGAGTCGGGGGAGGCTGGGGCTCACGTGGGCACCCCTCTCCTAGCTCCGCCTGAGTTACCTCCCGCATCAGGATCCAGCAGGAAGAGACGCTGCTGTTGCCTCCACAGTCACGTCCACTTCTCCAGCTTCTCAGTGGGTTACAGGGGCCCCTTGGGTGCTTAGTTCGTATGCTGGCACAGCAGTTTTGTCTCCTTGAATAGGGTAAGTTGAATCCAACAAGTCACAGACTATTTTACGCAGCGAGGAGCAAGGCCAAGTGGTGCTGAGTACTTGTTTCTAACATGGGCTGGGGGACATGGGCCGAGCATCAGGAAGCACTGTTGTCACTTACAGACGTGTGTGTGTGCTAAGTTGCTTCAGTTGTGTCTGACTCTTTGCGACCCCACTGACTGTGGGGTCCAGCTGGCCAGGCTCCGCTGTCCATGGGATTCTCCCGGCAAGAATCCTGGAGTGGGTTGCCTTTGCCTTCTCCTGTATGCATGTGATCCTGGACTAACCACGTCTCCACTCTGGTCTCCTGGGTCCTCCCAGTAAAGTGTTGGAGGGGGGGCAGGGGGCGGTGGCTAGGTCATCTTCAACATCCATTTTGGTAGGAACGTCTGTCATTCCCTCCATCCATGAACATGTGTCCCCAGTGAAACTTGAGGGTATGCTGTGCCTGAAAGTGAAAGTGAAGTCGCTCAGTCGTGTCCGACTCTTTGCGACCCCATGGACTGTAGCCCACCAGGCTTCTCCATCCATGGGATTTTCCAGGCAAGAATACTGGAGTGGATTGCCATTTCCTTCTCCAGGGGATCTTCCTGACCCAGGGATCAAACCCAGGTCTCCCACACTGCAGACAGACGCTTTCCTGTCTGAACCACCCAGGAAGTGCTGTGCCTGAGATGCACTGAGATGGCAGTAGAAGGATCTGTACCTGGATTTGAGCAGCGAGCTGGGGTGAGCAGGCTGGGGAAGACGAACTCTTTCCTTCATCGCTCTGACACCAAAACTGGCCTATCGGAGTCTTCTGGAAGCTTTTTTAATGCACACGAGCAAGCAGTGTTTTGTTCTGACCCCTGTTTATCTTACGCCTGGATGCACAGGCTTTGGCCACCGTATTATTTTCTTATCAGCTTATTTGGGTGGTTCATTGCTGAGAGAGAACATAATGAGGTGGAAGTAGATTATCTTGGTATTTAGGACTTAACCTTACCTGTCTGGTGGTTTGCTCTTGAGGAATTTGTAAGTAATGGCTTTGCACACTGTCCTGGTAGAAACAGTTTTATGTGTAGCACGCTCCTGTGGGATTACAAGTAAAATCAGGAGACCCGGCAGAAAAAGAAATGCTTAAGCATAGCTCTGGCATTGTTGTTGTTCCGTCACTCAGTCGTGTCTGACTCTTTGCAGCTCCATGGAATGCACCTCCGTGGAATGCAGTACGCTAGGCTTCCCTGTCCTTCACTATCCCCTGGAGTTTGCTCAAATTCATGTCCACTGAGTCAGCAATGCCATCCAGCCATCTCATCCTCTGTCATCCCCTTCTCCTCTCACCCTCAGTCTTTCTCAGCATCAGGGTCTTTTCCAGGGAGTCAGCTCTTTGCATCAGGTGGCTCACTGTTACTGCTCTAGCATGGCTGCAGGCTTGAGTCAAGAGATTCCTGGTATGCAAAGCAAAAAGGGAAATACAGCTATACTCTTTCCTGTTTAATAGTCTTTGGTTGGAGGTGCCTGGGGGGACGGGAATGAAACGATAAAATTAGTTCCTAGGGAAAACAGAGCTTTCTCTAGTACTTAATGAAAACCATTTCTCCTATTAGCTTTATCCTAGTGTTTCTGAAAGTACATGTATATATTTTTTCAAGGGATCCACAGTATTTGAAAAAAGAAGGCCTCCACAGTCAGCAGTTTCAGAAACTGTATATCTCAATGGATAATTAACAATGAATATTACCTTTGAGAGATCTCTCATAGTTTTGTAAAGAAACCTATCTATCTTTGTTAGCCCAGAATTTTTAAAATTTCTATGACTTCATAATGTTTTTCCTTCTTACATAGCTTTTTAAAAATATGTATTTATTTATTTTAACTGGAAGATAGTTACTTTACAGTACTGTGATGGTTTTTGCCATACATCAGTATGAATTGGCTATAGATGTACATGTGTCCTCTCCCTCCTGAACCCTCCTCCCACCTCCCTCCCGACCCCACCCCTCCTGGTCATCACAGAGCCCCGACTTTGAGTGCCCTGTGTCATATATCAAACTCACACTGGCTATGTGTTTTCTATTTTTTAGACAGTTTTCTTTATTTGGCTGCACCGAGTCTCAGCTGTGGCACTCGGCCTCTTTGACCTCTGTTACAGCATATGGGATCTTTAGTTGCAGCATGCAAACTCTTAGTTGTGGCATGCGGGATCTAGTTCCCTGATCAGGAATCGAACTTAAGCCCCCTGCTTTGGGAGCCTGAAGTCTTAGCCACTGGACTACTGGGGAAGTCCCTTCCTGCACAGCTTTTAACAGTAACTCCCTTTGGCCAGGGGTTGAGGGAATGGCTTCCCTGGTGGCTCTGCTGCTGCTAAGTTGCTTCAGTCGTGTCCGACTCTGTGCGACCCCATAGATGGCAACCCATCAGGCTCCCCTGTCCCTGGGATTCTCCAGGCAAGAACGCTGGAGTGGGTTTCCATTTCCTTCTCCAATGTATGAAAGTGAAAAGTGAAAGTGAAGTTGCTCAGTCGTGCCCAACTCTTAGCGACCCCGTGGACTGCAGCCTACCAGGCTCCTTTGTCCATGGGATTTTCCAGGCAAGAGTACTGGAGTGGGGTGCTAGCACCTTCTCTGCCCTGGTGGCTCAGATGGTAAAAAATAAAATCTGTCTGCAATACAGGAGACCCAGGTTTGATCCCTGGGTGGGGAAGATCTTCTGGAAGAGTGAATGGCTACCCACTCCAGTATCCTTGCCTGGAGAATCCCATGGACAGAGGAGCCTAGCAGGCTGCAGTCCATGAGGTCACAAAGAGTCAGACAGCACTCAGTGACTAATACTCACTTTCTTCCACATTTTTTTAAACAGCAGGCTAGCTGACAGAGCCCAGTGGCCTTCTCCACCGAGGTCAGGGGCACCTCCCCCGGCAGGGAGCCTAGTGCTCCGTCACTCGCGTGTGGAGTCCGTGGGACTGGGCATCAGTCCTGGCCCCTCTCCTCACCAGCTGCATGGCCATCAGTGGGACAGTGGTCTTCTCCAGCCTCAGCTTTCTCATCTGTAAAACTGGATAATAACATGACCAACCTCCTGGAATCATCTTGTATAATCATCATGAATAATCACTATGTCAATAGAGCCTGCAAGACCGTCCCTGGATAAGTAAATAATAAGTGTTCTTTGGGTTGTACTAAATCTTCCCCCTATTCTGGAAGGTACTCCGTCTGGAGGCCACGTTCCTCCCACACGACTGGGTATAAACTCGAGTGCTTCTTTGGGTACTGACCATGCTTCTCTTTCTTCTGGCAGCGAGCAGCTCTATTAGCTCTTTGTGATAGCTATCTTCATAGTTGTCTTGTCTATTATACTATGAGCTGGTTAAGGGCATCTGCAGCCCTGAGATTAGAACCTGGCCCAGCTACTCAGTCTGGGGTTTTCAGTCCATCTAACACTAAGCACAGGCCCTAGGGCATGTAGTGAGTCTGATTCAGTGAACACGGCTCTGTCTGGGGAGTATGTGTGTGTGTACATTGTTAGTGTATCAAATGGAAATCTCTGAAGACTGGTCCTCTATACTTTTTTGTTGAATGTAATTCTTGTTGAGGAAATCACTTAACTTATATTGTTCTTGAAGTTTCTCTAATAAAAGAGACCTGGCACCACATAAATTGTGAATTCAAAGAATGGTCTCAAGTCCTGTGAAAGGTACTAAACTATTAATAATAGTCAGGACTGATGCAAAAGATTTCTGGTAATATGTTTATAGCTCAGTCACTGAGTGAAAGAAAATTCTATTATCTGTGCCCAGCAGAGATGGAAAACCCTTGTTTCTCTGCAGTGGATCACTGAGCTACAGAGAAAAATCAATGGTGAGAAAGTAGGAAGCAAATTTAGAGGGGTTTTTTTTGTTTGTTTTAATTTTAAAGAAGAGGATCATAAAATATGACACATTCTCTTAGAATTAAATGAACATAAGATTTCACTAAATATAAAAAATTTTTTAAAAAAAGATGCCTCTGTTGTACTTTAGGGCTCTTTAGGAGAGAATGTAAGCAGAAGAGGGAAAGCAAGAAACAGAGACTAGAGGGGGAAATGGTCTGAAAAAGATGCAAGTAATGCAGAAGACACAGGAAGTCTTAGAGTGCAGGTGAGTGAGGTCTTTCTAAGGAAAGAGGATCCAGGACTCTGGGTCTCAGAAAGAGTGATCAGAGGGAAGTGATGGTCTCTTACTAAGCCCCAGATGCAGAGAGGGCTGGCGGATGCTGTTTCCAGGAAAGGTACGACCGTGTTGCATATTTGCAGCCTCAGGCATAACTGCAGTCACAGTCACATTGTACAGCATGTTTCCTTACAGCGTGTTTCCTTCTCATTTTAACCATATGGCAAGATTCAAAGGAAGAATCATCACCTCTGTATTACAGACCAGGAAAGGGAATTTCAGGCCTGTTAAATGCATGGATAGTGCATGGCTTTCAAAATCCCTCATGTCTTCCATCCACCCCTCTTCTCACCCTTTTCCAAAACACACTGATGCCTGTGGCATGGGCTAGAGGTCAGAGGCATGTCTGCACCAGTTTCTCTGTGAAATTCTTATTCTTTTTTTTTAAGAATTTTATTGTTGTAAATTTACACCCATTAATTATGTGGTCATAAAGGGGTTAATTCATTCCATCAGAAGTAAAGTGACATAGGGCTTCCCTGGTGGCCCAGTGACTAAGACTCCACACTCCCAAGGCAAGGGGCCCGAGTTCAATCCCCAGTCAGGGAACTAGATCCTGTATGACGCAAATAAGGGTTTGTGTGCTGCAAGGAAGATCACAGATCCCTTGTGCCACAACTAACACCTGCCACAGCCAAATACATACTTTTTATAAAGGCAGCATTAAAAAAGAAGTAATAAAGCAACGTTGACTGTTTGTCTTCCCTGCTGACCGTGAGGCAGGTGGGCAGTCTGTCTGCCACCAGGGCAATTCCAGGGCTCACTGTTGTCCTGACCTCTGATACTTGGTTCTGCAAACCTCAGATCCTGGAATTCACAAGTGACTACCTCGTGTGTGTTATTTCCCCTGTGCCCTCAATCACTCACTCCAAGGAGCTGCCGTTCAGGTGAAAACAGAACCATGCAACATGCCTCCTTGATGCACTTGCTGCTGCTGCTTCGTCATAGGGAGACACTGTCTGAGGTTTTGAGGTTGGGCCCCTTCCTGCCTTTGCTGCGAGACCACATCCTGGCCCATCAGACAAGCAATTGATACAGGCTTGAAAATTCCTTCCATGGACTTAGAAAACAAACTTGCGTTGAAGTTGTGCCGAGAACGGCTTTTCCTTGTCAGCAGCAGGAGCACTTTGCAAACTTGTTATAAATGGCCAGCATTGTTATTGCCAGATGCAGGAATAAGGCAGTTTCCCATACTGGATGGTGGAGAAGCCATCAGGACTTCGGCAATCTGTGGCCTGAGACCAAGTCCAGCCATAACTTATTTCATTAATAAAGTTTTCTTGGAATGCAGCCGTGGCCAGCAGTTACGTACTGCCCAGGGACACTGCTCCTGCACTCAGATGGCAGAGTAGAAGAGTTGCTATAGAGACAGAGTGGTCCACATGCTGAAGATATTTAGTACCTGGCTCTTCATGGAAAAAGTGTGCTGATCCCTGTTCAGGAGCTCGGGGCCTTTCTTTGTGGTTCAGCATGAGGCTGACAGACTGTTTCCGCGCCTGCTCTCAGCATCGCTGGGCCCCACTGCTGGGCATGTGGTTTGTGAGTACAGCTCACGTTCCCCAGGGGCCGGGGTGCTGGACAGTCATGTCTCGCACCCCTTGGAGTAGAAGGGCTTCCAGATGTAGTTTCTCTGCACTTGTGGGCTCTGCCCAGCTCTCTCAGCCCTCACGCGGGCTCCAGATTGAGCTGGGGAGACTCCCCAAGGTCCTCCAGGCTGTCAGCTGTGGCCTGCTGCTGTTTGCTCCTAAGACACCCCACACGGGCACCCTTCTCTCTGGGCCTGATGGCGTGTGCCTGCCGAAGCCTCGCTTCTCTCCAGCACCACTGAAATCGCCGCCGGGGCAGCTTCTCCTCCCTCTATCCCACGGCCCGCTGCCAGGATAGTGTCTCCAAGGGATGGCACCTGCTCAGGAACCTCCCTTGGCTCCCCAGTGACCTCCAGATCAACCTCAGCCTGGTCTTCAAGGCTGTTTCATCTCCCCACAGCTCTTGTAATTGAAAGTGGGGTCCACCTGCTTGTCGCTCAAAAGCTGATAAAGAGGCCGGGTTGGTGGAAAGGAAAGTTTGCTTTATTGTGGAGGTGGATGCCTGTTCAAAGGCCAATTTCCCCCTCCACCCTACCAACAATCAAAGGCTTTTTTATAGGCTGAGGGAGGCAGAAACAGCATTCAGTTCTGACAGTCACCTGGCAGCGGGTCATCGGTGGTCTGACCAGCGTCATCTTGATTGTTTTAAGTGCAGTTAGTCTTCATTTTCAGGGTCGGCTTGTTCTCATTTCCTCGAGGCCAGTTCTTGGAATTGTGGCAGCTCATGTCATAGCTGCTGTGTGGTTATCAGGTAGTTAACTCCTTCCATGTGGCGGGGGTTTCAGTATCCATTAGACAGCTCATAGGATATGGCTCAGAATATTATCTATAGCCCTTGAGGAGGAACTGAAGGCCTTTGCCTTTCCTTCTCCAGGGGATCTTCCCAACCCAGGGATTGAACCTGGGCCTCCTGCATTGCAGGCGGATTCTTTACCATCTGAGCCACCAAGGTATCCCCACTTACGGACTAAGCCATTATTATTTGGTCTCCTTTGCCTGTCTGTCTTTGCTTCTGCATTTTCTCACTTCTCTGATTGAACTTATTCTTTGGCTAAAGGTTTTCTACAGAGGGAGGCTGGCTGAGGACATAGCGGGGAGGGACCATGGTGTCCTGCCTTTCCCCCAGGCTAGCCTGAGCTCACCCTCCTCAGTGCCTCCCCTACTTATCTTCACTCTTAGAAAACTGTGCCTCACCCCCCACCGCCCATGTATTAAAATCCAGCTTACTCTTGTTGCATCCCAGATCGCTTTCCCTCCACTTGCAGCCAGAGGTGTTATTCCCTTGAGCCTCCTGCCACTCTAGTGCATGACCCCGCAAGGCCAGCTGTGTTGTTAGGACCCTTTTTTTCTCCTCTCCCCCAGGTCTTAAACCCCCACAAGGCAAGGATTCCTTCTCAGCCTTAGTCATATTCCTTGTACTTCCCACCCCAAACAGGCTGTCTGTGTGGCTCTGTTTGGAAGTCACACGGCACATGCGCACCATGGATGTGGGTACTAGCTGCTGTCAATCCTGACCTCATGGTGCTCTTGTTGTTAGCCTTGCTGCCCAGGTGCAGAGACAGCTCAGAAAGGTCCATGTGGCCAAGCACTGTCAAAGACAGATTTGAGCTGGAGGCCCTGGTGCTCCACCACAACAGAACCAGGGTGCGTGGTTATAAGCACCCTGCACTTGGGCCCTGTGCATAGACACACACTGCCCCACCTGCCTGTGTATTAACATCACCTGGGAGCTTTCACAGACTCCGGCCTAGGCCCCCGCCTCACAACTGTATCTCAGTCCCGGTGGGGGTCAGATAGGGGTGGTGCTGGTGTGTTTTCCAGGTGATTCTAGTCTGGTCCCCACCCCCTACTCCAGAATAAGAAAACCGACAGGTTGGGGGAGGGCTCACGCGGGCAAGCCTGAGCTTCAGCTGCTGCTCTGGGAGCTTGGCTGCCTGCTCTGTGACCCCCTCGGTAACCCTGGCCCTTTCAGAGGTGAGAAAAGACCCATCTGTCCATGGTCTCCTGTCTCGTAGCATTTCTGACTACTCTTTGCGACCCCATGGACTGCCGTCCGCCAGGCTCCTCTGTCCATGGGGTTGTAGCGAGTCGGACTTGACTAGCAACTAACACTTTCACTTTCGTGTGTGTGGGACACTTGGAGTGTCAGTGGTGTTCATACCTCCCTCACGCTGGGCACCAGAATTCCCCACCCCACCCCCAGCCCAACCCAGGGTTTTTTATAAAACCTCAGACTCCTTGGCCTCATCTCAGGGCTTAGTAATCTATTTTTAACCAGTGCTCTGGGATATTCTGAAATTCAAGTGTATTTTTGTGTTTGTTTTTGAATTGGGATAGCAGAAACCTGATAAATATTGCCTTCTTTTAATAATCACTTTGTATCTACTTGGTGCAGGGTGAGAACAAGTCCTCTTTTCCTCCTGGAGCTTCCTTCATCTCTAATTATCAAAACACGGCCATCAGTCCTGTTAGCTGTTAAGCAGAGACAGCCGTTGCCGCTGGCAGGCATCTTCCTCATTGTTGCATTGCCACCTATGAGCCACAAGTGGGTTTATGGCCTTGTGCATACTTAATAGTTCAACCTCTCCAAATTACGGTTTAAATAAGTGAAGACATTAGCCTCTGACATTATTGGACCACAAAATGTCTTTTCAGCATATCTGTGTAGCTTAACTCTAGATTCAGAGAAGTGTCTATGAGGCTTCGAAGAGGTCACAGGGTCAAGGAGGTCAGGACCCTACTATTCCTATTCTTGCAGGAGTGGGGGCCCCCTTCCAGGACCAGAGAGCAGGCTCTTGTCTAGCACTTGGAAATGAAGTCTCCGAGGAGACAGATGTGTTGACAAAGCAAAGGACTTTATTGGGAAGGGGCGCCCAGGCAGCGAGCAGGACAGTAAGGGAGCCCAGGAGCGCTGCCCTGCCATGCGGCTCCCTGTCTCGGGTTTCATGGTGATGGGGTTAGTTTGCAGGTTGTCTCTGGCCCCCATTCTGACTCAGGGTCCTTTGTGCAGCCTTCAGCCAGGATGGATTCGGTGAGGAGGATCCTGGGAGGTTGGTAGGATGTGTGGGACCTTCCGGAATTCTTCCTCTTGGTAGTAGCTCATTAGTCCCGTGTTCCTTGCCAGGACCTCCTGTCACAAGGTACCTCATGCAGAGGGTAACTGTGGTGCCTGGCCAGGGTGGGCAGTTTCGGTCAGTGTTTCCGCCCCACTGTGGGTCTCTCCGCAAGGAGCAGGTTTGAGGCAGGACAAGAGTTACAGGCATGGGCCCCCGCGCTCTCTAGAAGAGCAGGTTCTTTTTTGTTCTGCTCACAGCTGCCTCTGCCTTGCCACCCGTATGTCATCATTATCGTCCACACCTGTGTGATGTTTTTTGATGGGGCACACCTGCTAGAATGGGGCGGCTGTCATATTTCAGATCTGCTCCCCTGGATGGATGTCAGGAAGCCTCGTGGCAGAAACGAAATATACCTTCTGCTCATCCCTGCCTGTCCTTCCTCCCAACTGCTGTTGCCCTCTCCTCCCCAGGTTGGGGTCACCAGGCTGCAGATTCACCAGCCTGCTTGAGAGCCACCCAGGAGATGCTGCCCACACGTGTCTGCTTTTGTTACTGCCTTCTATTATTTTAGTTTTTTAAATTTTTGGCTGCGCTGGGTCTTCGCTGCCGTGTGGGCTTTTTCTCGAGTTGCGATGAGTGGGGACTGCTCTCTAATTGCAGTGCACGGGCTTCTCACTGCCCTGGCTTCTCATTGCCGAGCACGGGCTCTAGGGTGCATCGGCTCAGCAGTGGCGGCTCCCAGGCTCTAGAGCACAGGCTCAATAGTCGTGGCCCACGGGCTTAGTTGCTCTATGGCATGTGGGATTTTTCCAGATTAGGGATCAAACCTGTGTCTCTTGCATTGGTAGGTGGATTCTTTACCACTGAGCCACCTGGGAAGCCTGTTACAAAGGAAAGAAGGGTCTAAATGAAACCTTCTTTTTCACTCGTCCAGACCTTCGGTCAAGATCTCTGGGAGCATTCGAGAGCCATTTTAATGAGACCAGGAATCATGAAACATTTCTCGAACTTGGCCACTAACTGGTGCTTGAAAAACAATCTAATTTATAGCTCGGGCTGCACGAGGTGTGAGCTGGCCTTGATTTGAGTAGAAAGACAACAGAAACAGGAATCAGAATGGGAATGCTGAGGAAGGAGGGCGACACAGCCGTCCTGTCCTTGGTCGTGAACAGGACTTGCACACCCCAGGCCCTGGGCTGACGGAAAGGTTGTGGTAGTTTGTGTTGTTGCCTTAGTGCTGTGCTAACCCAGGTAGAAGCATCCAGAAGGCTTTAACAAAATCCCAGCTCCCTGGCTTGGAAACTCACAAAGGGACCTGGCATCTAAAATGTTTAAGTGCTTCCCAGGAGCATCCAAACTGAAGTTAGCATTGGAAACCCCTGGGTTAAACGAGTCTTTTTAAATGTGTGGGGTTGAAAGGAGGCTAACAGGAATTACTGGGCTACTGTTTTTTTTTTTTTTAATAAAAAAGGTAAATAGAATATAGCAGGGGCTCCCCAACGTCTGGAATCTAATGACAGATGATCTGAGGTGGAGCTGATGTAATAATAATAGAAATAAAGTACACAATAAATGTAATGTGCTTGAATCATCCTGAAGCCATTTCCTTAGCCCTTCCGTGGAAAAATTGTCTTCCACAAAACCAGTCCCTGATGCGGAAAAGGTTGGATGCCGGTGGAATGGAGGTATGTTAATGAGCACAGGTGTGTTTGGACATTGCAGAGAGGCTGTGCATATGGGATGCTGACACCTGTACACATATTTAAACATTTGGAGGAAGGCTAGATCCACTGACTCTTATTCCTCCCTTTCCTTAGCAGCACATGCTCAAGCGCTCAGAGGCAGCCCAATCTCCCTAAAGATGTTATTCTGCCTCTAGGACACTTCTCAGATACTCTTGTTCATTTCCATTGCCATGGTACTGACCTTTTCTTCTCCCTTGTCTCAATAACAAATAGCCCAGCCTCTTTTTCTGCTGGGGTTTACTTCTGTAGTCCGCATTCAATCCATCCTCCACATGCTGATCGTACCTGAGTCACTAGTGTTTTTAGCACTTTGCTGGTCCCAACATGTGCGTGCTACACACTAAGGCACTCTAGCCGTGTCCAACTCTTTTCGACCCTATGGACTATAGCCTGCCAGGCCCCTCTGTCCATGGGATTCTCCAGCCAAGACTGCTGAAGTGGGTTGCCATGGCCTCCTCCAGAGGATCTTCCCAACCCAGGGATCAAATCCACATCTCCTACGTCTTCCTGCATTGGCAGGTGGGTTCTTTTCCACTAGCGCAACCTGGGCATCCCCAAGGATAAACGGTGACCATGGTTACAGATGGCCTTTACCTAGCATTTATTCATACAAGTGTTTACTCCTGGCATCAGCTCATCCTTATCCACATTTTACAGATGGGACAGTGAAAGCATGGAGTGCCTTTGCCCAAGGTGACTAAGAGTCACAGATGGCCCCCGAGCTTTAGTTCTGAACCCCTCTGCTTCCCCACCTCTCTGGACCCTCTCCGGACATGTAGGGAAAGGCTACTCTGTGCTAATGGACTTATCATACTGTTGTGTCTAATTTCACATCTATCCTGCATGATAGACATTATTATTCCTATTCCAAAGAAATCAAGGGTTGGAGAGGCTAAGTAACTTGATCAAAGTCCTGAAGCTAATTAAGGAGATCCTAGATGGGATTCCAGCCAGCTGCCCCCGCTCCAGGTTCTGCGTTCTTTTCACCACCCTGCCTGGGATTGTCTGATTCCTCTACAGTGGCTTCCATGACTCCATATAGTCTGTTTACCAACCTACCTTTCCACTCCATATGTTCCATTCCATCATGCAGCCATGCCACCCGGCATCTGCTCACCCCTTTGCTTTTGCCTGGAGTGTTCTTTCCTGCCCAACTAGGGCTCCCATCACAGGACTCCTGAACGGCTGATAACACCCGGCTGGAAACTGCACACAGCAGGATAGGGAGGCTATTTGCATTTTCTCTCCATGGAACCCTAAAATAATGCATCTCCTCTTCACCCTCCTACGTGATTTTGCATCATGAATGTAGCATGTACCCAGCACACACGTCTACCTTCCTGCTATGGGGGCATCTTGAGGCCAGGTGCCAACCCTCCCTCCTGTTTCCTTTGTTCCTATTTTTGTTGGGGTATAGTTGCTTTACAACACTGTGTTAGTCTCTGCTGTACCCGGTGAATCACACATATCCCCTTTTTGGGTTCCCTTCCCATTTAGGTCGCCACAGAGCACTGAGACCTGTCCTTCTCCTGTTTCTGTCTTGTGTCCTGGGTATTGTGAAGCCAACAGCAGATATTCAATAGATATTTGTTAAACAAATGAGGGGCAGACAAGGATGCAAAGGTGGGGAAAGTAATCAAACTGTTTGACCCAAGGAAACTCGATACAGCTGGAGTGCACAGAACAGTCAGGAAAATATTTACCCGATGGCCTTGAGAGAAATGTCCAGTGTTTGGAAATTTCCAGAAGGAAGTGAAGAGCTAATGATTATCCTACTGAGCTAATCTGGCTCGTCCATTTTGCCTACCCCAGGTTTTTTTCTCTTTGTAATTTTATTTCCTTCAATATGTTTGCTAATTACCTCCTGGTAAAAAGCCCAAGAGTCCTATACCTCCAGCATGGACTTGAGAGATAGGATGTAGTTGGGAGACAGTCTGTGAAAGATGTGCCTTTTAAGACTTTCACCAGACTCCTGGAGAAGGGAAAGGCTACCCACTCCAGTATTCTGGCCTGGAGAATTCCATGGACTGTATAGTTTATGGGGTCACAAAGAGTCCGACAGGACTGAGCGACTTGCACTTTCACGAGCCCTAAACGGGGTGGCTTTGGGGCAGGGAGGTGGTTCTTACGCGCAGAGGCAGAATCTTGCAGGATGGAAACATGCCAAGGAAAACTTATTTGCCCGTGGGAAAGTTAATTCGTTAACCGTTTAATTAGGGTTAATGTTAATGTTAGTCGCTCAGTCGTATCCGACTTTGCGACACCTCC
>SJYC01134140.1:0-35698 GCA_006408675.1 Madoqua kirkii | reverse complement strand
CACCCCCCAGACTGTAGCCTGCCAGACTCCTCTGTCCATGGAATTCTCCAGGCAAGAATACTGGAGTGGGTAGCCGTTTCCTCCCCCAGGGATCTTCCCGACTCAGGGATCGAACCCAGGTCTCCTGCATCGCAGGAAGATTCTTAACCATCTGAGCCCCCAGGAATGAATGGTTAGCATGCCGAGTAAACGGTTTTGTACTCAAGGTGTAAAGCACTTGGCACAGGTGGTCAAAACAAGGCGAACCAACAGGCTCTGTGGGAGGGTTTAGGATGCTCAGGTGTGCTGCGCTGCGGGAAGGGGGCCTCCTGGGGGGCTTTCCATCAGCACGGGCCTTGAGACTGCCTTCTGCACCCCACAGGTGAGCGTCCTCACCACCCTGGAGCGGAGGTTCAACCTGCAGAGTGCCGACGTGGGCGTGATCGCCAGCAGCTTCGAGATCGGGAACCTGGCGCTCATCCTCTTCGTGAGCTACTTCGGGGCGCGCGGGCACCGGCCGCGCCTCATTGGCTGCGGTGGCATCGTCATGGCGCTGGGGGCGCTGCTGTCGGCGCTGCCCGAGTTCCTGACTCACCAGTACAAGTACGAGGCGGGCGAGATCCGCTGGGGCGCCGAGGGCCGCGACGTCTGCGCCGCCAACGGCTCCGGCGGGGACCAGGGCCCCGACCCGGACCTCATCTGCCGCAGCCGGACCGCCACCAACATGATGTACTTGCTGCTCATTGGGGCCCAGGTGCTCCTGGGCATCGGTGCTACCCCCGTGCAGCCCCTGGGCGTCTCCTACATCGACGACCACGTGCGAAGGAAGGACTCCTCGCTCTACATAGGTAGGAGTTGCGCCAGCGCCGGAGGGGCCGCGGTTCCCTTTGTGGCTGATTGCTGATGTAGGGAACCAGAGCCAGGGTGTATGAACAGAGGAAGGAAATTTGGGCCCCAGAACTTTAAGTTTCGTCCGGAGCTTTCATTCTCAGACTAGGGGTGCTTGGGGAAAATGCTGATGCCTGAATTGCACACCCCTGGGGGTCATTGGGGTGCAGCCTGGACTTGCAATTTTTTAAAGAGCTCCCCAGGTGACTCCAGTGTGTAGCACAATTTGACCTTTGCTGTGCATGAGCATCGCCAAGCCTGGGAAGGGGGAGGAGGAGACGGGGGAAGTTTTAAATATATATATTTATCTGCCTTTGTGTGTATGTGTGTTTGGACTTTGGGCAGCCTGGTATTTGCCACCAAGGAATCCTTGGGGGTCTACTACACATTAGAAACCCCTGTTATTAATCATCAAAATGACTTCCTGGTCATTGTCTTATTGAAGCTCAAAGATAAAGTGATTGCGTATGCCCAGCATTTGGTATTATTCAAAATTGGTAAGTGTGTGTGTGTGTGTGTGTGTGTGAGATTTTTTCCCCCCTGTAACGGGGTTATTTACTAGAACTGGATATTTGAGAAGAAATAAGGTACCTGTGAACTTTTGAAAACATTTGTTTTGTGCTACAATGACTTCTGTTATTTTATACTGGAAGGATGGAAACCATCTGCCAGTGTTGGGGTAAAGAAACGTCCAGGGGTTGAATTACACTTACAGCAGACGGGCTTCTCAGTCACCGCTTCTGGGCACTATCGCATGGTCATTTGTAGGGCAAGGGCCGGCCTGCCGAGCATCTCCGTTTTCTTGTTTACTGAGTTTAATTTTGCCTCCCACCATCTGTTAGCTTCTATGATTTGACCCCAGTCACTGAGTGCTTAAGCTTTGGGAAGAAAGTAAAATAAATTACCAACACCTGCAGAATTTCTGTGCCTCCCGAAAGCAGTGTGCCTTGGAGCATAAAGTTAATTACAATATGGAGGTTTAGGTTAAACTAGCACTTGAACAGAATTGGTCAAAAAGCCTCCTACCTGCCGTGTTTCCCCCTTACGCTGCCCAGGCTGTCTGAGACAGGAGGGTTCAAGGCAGGTACCCCCGGAACGCTGATTGTCCTCGGTGACTTCGTGTCCTACCTGCGAGGTAGATGACTCTCTTGAATGCATACGTCGTTATGTCTTAACCCTCTGTGAACAGTCTCTAGAGTAGAAAGGTGGAGAGTGCCTCTCCCCTTCAAAGGGTGGAAGCTTGTGGGCCTGCTCACAGCCTATCTGGGAACACAGAGGACTGATGGCTAGTCCCTCCACCCTGTGCTTAGAGGTTTCCATAATTGTGTCTGAAGGTGGGTGCAGTGGGGAGAGGGGTCTAAGGAAATCATTTGCATTTTGATGTTTTTAAGGCTTCAGTGAAAACCCCTCCAGCATGAGTCTGCTGCAGGCCAGGGAATGGGCCACAGCCTGTAGCCAAAACAGTCTCCCCAGGTTCAGCCAGGCCACTGGACTCTGACTTGACTGATATCATTCTGGTACCCCGGATAGAGAGATTTTGGTAGCAGTAACAGCAAATAGATAAATCAGAGCCCAGAGAAGGAAAAGGGGAGCAAAACGCTGAGCTCTTGTGTCTAACGATGAAATCAAGTAGAAAAATGTCTCCCTGGCATCTCTCCTGAAGCCACAGATGAGATGGATGACCTCTGCTTGGAGCCCACACCTGGAACTTGCATGCTCAGCATCCTCTTGTGGATGTTTACCCTGCTGCTGCTGCTAAGTTGCTTCAGTCATGTCTGACTCTGTGTGACCCCATAGATGGTAGCCCACCAGGCTCCCCCATCCCTGGGATTCTCCAGGCTCCTCTGTCCATGGGATTTTCCAGGCAAGAGTACTGGAGTGGGGTGCCATTGCCTTCTCCATTATCCTGATGGGTCAGGCATTTTCCAGCACTGATGGGGCCTGGTTCATAGGTCAAGCTTAGGATATGGACTCATTGCGGCTTTGTGAGAGGTGGAAGCTTGGGCTGTAGGGCTGACCGTAGCAGGCACAGCCCTTCTCTAGTTCTGAGACTTTTGCGCTGGGATTTACAGTGGCTCTCTAGTAGGAGGAATGTCTCAACCAGATTTCTAGCTGGGCCACCTTTTCCTTTCTGACAGTTGCGCATTCCTAGAGTTGGGAGTGTGTCTGTGTGGTATGTGGGCAGCTTGGTGGCATCTGGCCAGATTCTGAGAGACATGGCAGCCCAGGGTTGTGAGCAGGCCTTCCTGAGTGCTTCTGAGCTGGTTTCTTGGGTCTGTGTTTTGAGCAGCAGAAAGCAAGCTTCTGCACAGACTGGCCTCCGTAGGTGGCCTTTTGTTCCCTGCATAGTTGGAATTCTCCAGGAACAGTTTAAGAAGGCCATGCATACGCAGAGCATAACTGACCCGATCATTTATTGTACAAGTCATAAAACACGTTTGCGACCATGGGACTGTTATTTGGTGTTTATCTCCTGTAAGAGGGAGCTAGTTTCTGAAGCTGTTTAATTTGGCTTTGGAAGTATTTAGGGGAGCCGACCGAATGGGATAGGTGTGAATTATGGCGTCTTAACTCCCTGCAGGAGGGCAGTCTGAAGAGACTGGCCCTGGGAGGCAGGTGTCAGTGGTGCCCATCACCAGTCGGGGTGGAGTAGCCTGTGTGCCCCTTGGTTCTGCCCCTGCGGACCTCGTTGAGAGGCCGATGGCCAGCCATCTGATCACAGGCCTGACGTGAGTGTGAACTGGGGACTGAAAGGGTTTTAAACCCTGCGCGTGTGAAGCCCAGGCGGTTCGCAGCTGCTCCTTCCCCAGGGGTGTCCGCGTCGGCCCAGTCACAGGCCACTGGTGACAAGTCCAACCCCTTGAAGAACCCCTGTTAGCCTTTTGGTTATACAGGATCCTGTGTTTCTGCAGCAGTGTGCCTCTGCACCGGTGACTCGCAATGGGTTACCTGTGGTGCCGTCAGAACGTCCCGGCCGTGATCTAGACCCCTACAGCCAGGGGAAAAGGGACGCGTTCCATCCCGAATCAAGCTGATATTTTCCTCCCGAGTGACTGTTTGCTCCAGCCTCTTGAGGCTGAATTACTGCCAAACTCCCGGATTCCTTGATGGTCATTCACAAGGGGCTTCTAGGGCTGGCACGATTCTGCGGCCGCTCCTGCCCAGCCTGGGGAGGGAGCCAGGGGAACTCATTACCAGGGGACAAAACCCAATGAACGGGGACACTGCTCTGCTGGCAGACGTCTCGGGACCACCCAATGTGGAGCCAAGCCTCACGGCCCAGCCGGAGGGTGAGCCGGGGTGGCACGTGGCGCTCTCTCTCCCCAGAGGGACTGATGGAGCAGAGTGGTGGGGGGACCGTGTGGACTGAGGGCGTGAATGGGGTCCACCAGCCGACCTCTGGGAGCTGCTCCTCCTACTCACGCATGTTCTGACCCTCCACGAACTCAGCTTTCTCAGCTACTCTGTTTCTCCAAGTCAGATACAGCCTGTTGCCCTGTAGGCAAGAGTAAGTAGACTAATGGAATGGACTCGCCCGGTCCTTTCATTAGGTTGCTATGTCAGTTGGTTGGTGCCTTGTTTTTTTTTCCCCTTTGGGAAGGAAAAGGCTCCAAAAGAGAGTGGTAAGGTGTTTGTTTTTTTTTTTTTAATAACTTTATTTCTAGTTGAAAAGTATTACATGTTCACTATGAAAAGTATAGGAAAAGAATCATTTAAGAATAATTACTCTTAGCTTTATGTTTATATAAAATCCTCCTTTCCTGCATTATTATGCTTTTCTCTACACAAGAGGTTTTTATCATGAACATACTTTGCTACTGTATTTCTCTCTCAGTATTTCTGGAACATTTCCCTGTGTCATTAAATATTCTTCAATGTGATCTTTCTGTATACATCATATTCCCTTGTGGATCTAGACAATAATATTAAATGCCCTCTATCATTGAACATGGATTTTTTTTTTTAAGTTTTGCTCTTATAAAACAAAGCAGACAAGTGAACTGTGATTCTGAAAGGTTAAGTAACTTGCCTAAGATAATAAATGGGGCTGAGCACAGGATCTGAGAGTGACGTTTGTTTTGGTACATCTGGGACAGGGCTGAGGTGGGTAGGGCAGGGGACAGAGGGCTGGGGGATGCTCCAGGGAGTCGAGAGCATGTGAGGGCATTCCTCAAGACAGCCTGGAGCCTCTCTTAGGGAAAAATCAGAGGTGCCAGAAAGATGAGAAGAGCGCTGGGTGGCTCAGATCCTAAGGCAGAGGTGCAGTTGAAACGGGGAATGGGTGCGAAAGCAGAATAGAGAGCTGGGAGGAGAGAGACGGTAGTCAGAACTAACTGGAAGGCCTTTTGCCCTGTTTCATGGTGCTTTGGGTATCGATGAGTACAGATCAGCGATGGAGGATTCTGTGTTCCCCTCACCTCTCTCCAGAACTGGGGACAGTGTACTCTCACCTGGCTGTTCATTCCATCGGAACCACGATCACCGCTGGGAGATTGCCCTTAACGTCGTGTTGGAAATCCGTCTCCTTACAACGTTGCGCGCACTGGCTCTGCTCTGCCCTTTGGGTCCACTCTGGGAAGTGGCGACCCCTCTTCCGTGTTTGGTCGCCCTGCAGCTGCTGAGTGCCAGCCTCCCATGGGCAGGGAAGGGCACCCAAAACGTGGGTCTTCTGTGCTAGGACCTCTGTTCCCTACTTGATTCGGTTTCCTCCTACATTCAGCCGCTGTTTCCCTCCTTATGACAGATGATGCCAAGGCTGGAGGGCTTGTTACTCGGGGGCAGGGCCAGGTGAATGGGGCATGCAGGCTTTGGGTGCTGTGTTGCTTTGCTAGGGCTGTGTAATATAGCACCACAGACTGAGTAGCTTAAACCAGCGGTCCCCAACCTTTTTTTTTTTTTTTAGCACCAGGGACCAGTTTTGTAGAAGACAATTTTTCTGCCAACCCAGTTGGGGGAGGGTGGTTTCAAGATGCTTCCAGTGCCTTACATTGACTGTGCTCTTTAATAATAGAAATGTTAATAGAATAATTAGTTCAGTTCAGTTGCTCAGTCATGTCCAACTGTTTGTGACCCCATGTACTGCAGCACTCCAAACCTCCCTGTCTATCGCCAGCTCCCGGAGTTTACTCAAACTCATGTCCATTGAGTCAGTGATGCCATCCAACCATCTCATCCTCTTCTTCCCCTTCTCCTCCTGCCTTCAGTCTTTCCCAGCATCAGGGTCTTTCCCAGTGAGTCAGCTCTTCGCATCAGGTAGCCAAAGTATTGGAGTTTCAGCTTCAACATCAGTCCTTCCAGTGAATAGTCAGGACTGATTTCCTTTAGGATAGATTAATATATAGATACAATAAATACAAATATATAAGTAAGTTAAGTAATATAAATATAATGATAAATAAGAAATAGAAATATTATGATTGCATCAGTTCCACCTCAGATCATCAGCACTAGATCCTGAGGTAGGGGACCCCTGGCGTAAGCAGGAAGATTTATTTTCTCACAGTTATGGAAGCTGAAAGCCCAAGACCCTGGTGTCAGCGCCGGCTCCCTCGGAGGCCACCTTGCTCGGCTTGCAGATGTCGGCTTCTGCTCCTGGGTCTTCGTGTGGTCATCCTCCTGTGTGCTCGCATGTCTGGTGTCTATGTGTGCCCTAATTTCCTCCCCTTACAAGATCACCAGTCAGATTGAGATAGGATTCACCCATATGACCTCATGTAATTTCAGCTCCCCCTTTAAGGCCCTATTTCCAAATGAGTCACATGCTGAGTAACTGGTGGTTAAGGCTTCAACATATGAATTGGGGGGGCCTGATTCAACTCATAACAGGAACAAAGGAGACTAGAACCAAACAAGACCTCTACCCCTTTCGTCCTAACTTTTCTATAAAGAACTTTATTGTCATGTTTGTTTGTTTGGTTCCCAGTAATCAAGGAATTATTTGAGAATGTAGTTTTCTAAAAAAACTTTTTATTTTGCACATGGAAGTTCTCTGTATACCCATCCAGTTTCTCCCCATGGTAACATCTCGCATCACTATAGTACAGCATCAAAACGGAGAAGTGAACATGAATATAATTCATGGGGTTTCTTCAGATTTTCAGTATTATGTACAGTGGTTTGTGTGTTCCTATGTGTGCCTGTGTATAGTTCGGTGTGATTTTATTACATGTGGATGATGTTTTAAAAATGCAGAATGGGGACTCCCCTGGTGGTCCAGTGGATAAGACTCCACCTGCCAGCGCAGGGCACAGGGGTTTGATCCCTGGTCTGGGAAGATCCCACATGCCTCAGAGCAACTAAGCCTGAGAGCCGTAATTACTGAGCCCATCTGAGTGCTGCAGATATGGAAGCGTGCGTGCCTAGAGCCCATGCTCCGTCACAAGAGAAGCCGCTACAGTGAGAAGCCCCTACACAGTCAGAGAGTAGCCCCTGCTCGCCACAACTAGAGAAAGCCCGCGCAGAGGAACGAAGACCCAGCGCAGCCAAAAATAAATGCATAAATAATTTCACTAAAAGGAAAAATTGCAGAATGGGATTAAGATGAAACCAGCTCGTTCTGAGCCGTGTGAGTGTTTCACTCACACACACACACACACACACACACACACACACACACACACACACGAAGATGCAGAGATTGAGACAAGGCTATAGGTAGAGTGAGAGTCGACTGGAGGAAATGAATTCTTTGTGAAGGCTTGTTCATTCCCAAGAATGGGATCCTTGCAGGGTACCCAAATACACAGAGTGGTTCCTCCAGTTGGGAGGCACATCTATTAGACACAAATGTGTCACAGTTTCTTTGTTTACCACTTCTGTTGAAACCTGCTGGAGCCCTCCACGTTCCAGTTAATGATGCAAAGAGAATTATTCTCAGATTTCATCTGCCAAGTGTTTGTTTAGCACAAAGGTCACTAATATCAGGCAGCAACCAAAGAGAACTAAATTTCTCTTGCGAGCCCTGGGAGTCCAGAGTTATTTTGCCTCTGATGAGTTTTTATTTTAACTTGGCATTGGGTAAAATGTGTTTTAATTCTCCAAAGAGTGTGGGTCGGGTATGGATCAAATACACTGTGATTGCAGTTCATCTGAAAAAATAATTAAAAAGCCATCCCTTGTGGGAGCAAGCACAGCTCGTTATATTCTTGCAGCTTCACTGATATTGAAGTTCCCCTTGTTAATTTCTTTTTGTAAATAAATGATACTGTAAAACCAGTCAATTTGTTTTGGCTGGGTTCCATCCATTCCTTCTCCCCAGTGACTGGTCACATGCCATTTTTACTGTGTTTTAGCAACTTGCTAGGAGACGTGTGTGTGGCTCTTATCTGGCACGTCCATATTCCCTGGGCTGGTGGATATTTCTCATTCATTCTCAGCTGCTCATAATTTATGCCCTAGGATTCGTGGGATCACTGCTGTGCTCCCTGCCTGGGTGACTTGGGCAAGACTCCGAGTTTGGACTATGATGGTCTTGAGATTCAAATTCTGGCTCCTCCACCAACCTGCCCACCAGGATTTTGGACACATTTTCAGGCAACCTGAGCCTGTTTGCTTATCAATAAAATGAGCTTTGAATCTACCAAGCAAGGCTTTGCTTGAATATTAAGTATCATGCCATGGTGGAGGCCAGTAATCGCTGCCCTCTTCATCTTTGTGGTCGTATTGTCTCCATTTCCAGGTGTAGAAACAGGAGGCAGGAAAAAGCAATTGACTGATTTAATACAAGGGCAGGTCTTTTGATAAGAGTGATTGGATCTTGATTTTCAGTCCAGATATCATCCATCTAGTAGATCTTAGATAAGCAACCTCCTCCATCCTGAATTAAATCAACAAGGCTCTTATTTGCCTGCAGACCTCTTCCTGTGGCTCATCTCAAAATACAGAACAGTGCTACAGCTGCCCCAAGCAGCAGGCGATCTGGTTTATATTAAGTCAGAAGCACCCCAAAGTATGGCCATTGCCCTAAAGTGATATATTGATGTCTTTCTGGGTTCCAGTACATTGCTTCTTAATTTGCTTCTTAATATTTGTTCAGTTTTTAAAAGAATGTTTTCTTGTCTTAGTAAAATTGGGTAAGACCAAATAGAATAAGAAAACGTAAATAATTTTTAAGTAGATATCTATAGAAAATTGTCACTGTTTAGATATATTTTCTTCCAGCCATTTTCATCTTTTATAATATTTGTTTATTTGGCTATGCCAGGCCTTAGTTGAGGCATGTGGGATCCAGTTTCCTGACCAGGGATTGAACTCAGCTCCCCTCCATTGGAAGGCATGGTCTTAACCACTGAACCACCAGGGAAGTCCTCAGCCATTTTTTTCCCTCTGTATTTAGTTTTACTTCGTTAAGACCATACTCTAAGTAAACTTGCTTTCTGCCAATGAAAAACTGTTTTGTGTCTCGTGAACAGCCGACATCGTTTGAGATGGCTGCACAGTGTTTTGTCGGTCTAGAAAATCTGGAATGAGTTGGGGAGACATTTGGGTGATGGGTACTACTGCGACTGTAGCCTCATCCACATGTGCTGAAGCTCAGGCTGGTTCAGGTAGACTCACTGGGGGCTGGAAACCAGCTGTTTGGCCTTGCTGTGGCTTTTTCCAGAAGGTAAGTGAGGGAGGCATAAGGTGTCATGAAAAGAGACTTTGGGCCACAGTGGGTGTTGGTGCCCTTGTCCTGAGGACCCCTCCCACATCTGCTGCACGCTCGTGTGTGTGATCACTCATATCCGACTTCTTGTGACACACACCCCCCCCGAACCCGCCCCCAGACTGTGGCCCGCCCGGCTCTTCTGTCCATGGAATTTCCCAGGCAAGAGTACTGGAGGGGCTTGCAATGCCCTCCTCCAGGGGATCTTCCCAACCCAGGAATCGAACCCGAATCTCTTACGTCTCCTGCATTGGCAGGTGGGTTCTTTACCACTAGCACCACCTGGGAAGGGCTGTAGGTAGAGGAAGAAGAATCCTCTTGAAGGTTCCCTGAAGGGAGCATTGGGAAACCAATCCTATATAGAGCTGGTTGGGGCTAGTGGATGTTGATTCTGTGTGTGAAAGCATCTTTGCTCAGGGATTTTTTTTTTTCAAATTATTATTATTTTTGTCCGGGCCATACAGCATGCTGGATCTCAGTTCCCCGACAAGGGACTGAACCCGTGGAAGTTCAGAGTGTTACAGTGAAAGCTCGGAGTGTTAACCACTGGACCACCAGAGAAGTCCCATGCTCAGGGGTTTGAGAACACAGCATCATAGTGTTTGATAGACAGGAAGACCAGAGAGGGCCCAGGCTGACCTAGAGAAGATTCCTGGAGATGGTGAAGATGCACGGAAGGGAATTTTCCTTCCTTAAGCACCTAAGTCTTCTGTTTGTTACTTCTTTACCACCAGCCTCTTCCTGCACTTGGTGGTTGACAACAGACCCCTTTCCAGTATTTTTCTTCTTGACTGTAACACAGGTATTACACTTCAGTGAAAGTTTTGAAGATGTTGTATTTTCCTGAATAACATGCATCATCTTTTCTTTAGTTTACTTCTGACCTTTTACTTCCCCTTTCTCAGAATAGTCTTGGCTTGACTTCCTTTTTTCCTTTCACCTACAGGAAGCTTTCTGGGAGACCAAACGCCATGAAGGGTTTGGTTTCAGTAGAGGGCTGTGACTTGCTGTTGTTAGATTTGGGATTATACGTTAATGACCTTCCTCTTCAGTGGGATGTGAGTTCTTTATTGCTAGAGAATTCTTTAGTGTTACAGTGCTTCACAGAAGAGTCTGTGTTGTGGATATTTGTTTTGGTCTGTCTAGAATCTCATTGCTTTCACTGGGAAACTGGACCTCCCCATCCCAGGTGGTTCTTATGGACTGCCAGAGATGAGCAAAGATGGCCCAGGCATGGCTAGACGTGACACAGAGAAGACTCTAGTCTGCAGTGATTGGCCCCAGGAGTGAGATGACCAGAGTCCACCATGAGGCTTGAAAAATGGGTGGGGGGTAGAGAGAGATCTCTTACTTTCTCTTCCAGGACTGAAAGCCGTAATACCTCTGTATGCCCACAGATTCTAATGTCCATCTTTGTTTGCACATGAGCTGAACTTGATCTCAAAGGAAAGTACACCACCGGGAATGAGAGAGGGCACACAGGCTCCCTGGATCCCGCCTGAAGCTTGAGTTCCAACTGGCGTTCTCCTGAGAATCCCCTTGAGCACATAAGTTATCCCTCCCAGCATTTGCAGTCAAATGTTGTGGGCTAGGATCCCGCCTGAGCTGCTGGTTAGTCGCTTCAGTCGTGTCCGACTCTTTGCGACCCTGTGGACTGCAGCCAGCCAGGCTTCTCTGTCCACAGGATTTTCTAGGCAAGAATACAGGAATGGGTTTCTGTGCCCTCCTCCAGGGGATCTTCCTGACCCAGAGATTGAACTGGGGTTTCCTGCACTGCAGGTAGGGTCTTTACCACTGAGCCACCAGGGAAGCCCCAGGATCCTGCCTGTGCTGAGTCACTTAAGTTGTATCAGACTCTTTGTGACCCTGTGGAGTGTAGCCCACCAGGCTCCTTTGTCCATGGGATTCTCCAGGCAAGAATACTGGAGTGGGCTGCCATCTCTTCTTCCAGAGGATCCTGCCTAACGCAGCTTAAACGCTGGTCATGGCAGGTCAGAGTTGGACTGGATAGATATCCTCTTGAGGTCTGACTAAGCACCTTCCCACAGGGTTGGGTGTTTCAGTCCTCACATAAGACAGCTGCCTGGTGATCAAAACACTGGCTGTTCATAATGTTCTTACTCTAAAGAACTAATGAACGCATGACCGTCTATATCCAATCCAAGGGTTAGGTTGAAGGTTCTGGTTTAGTTCGCCTTTATTTCATAGACATTGAAGATAAGATACAGGATAGGGACCCTGAGGCCACAAGTATGCCCCTTCCACTTTCTCCCTCCCCACTCTCCCCTCCCCTGGAAAAGTATTTAAAAATAACCTGGTAGCAGGCTTTGTGCAGGAACAATAAGTATTTAATAGCAAATTGCTTATGTGGGCAGGAGAGTGTTGAGCCCATGAAACTTATTCAGCGGTGCTATTTATTGGATGGAAAAACATAACCAACCCTGGCTGCTTTGCACAGCTCTGCTCGCCAAAGCTACCCTTACTTCCTCTAATGACTTCATAGTGTCAGGAATGAGTAAACTAAATGAATATGTTCCAGCCCCAGTTCAGCTTTGCCATTTATTTTTGCCAAGCCGTGTGTGTGTGTGTGTGTGTAGGCACATGCTTGTTTTTGCCCACGTGGCAGATAAAATCTGAAGATTCTAAAGCATTTGGTGGTTCAAGGACACTCATAAGAACTTTTAATTGCTTTTTAATTAAAAAAATTTTTATTATATATTGGAATATAGCTGATTAACCGTGTTGTTATAGGGAGCTCAGCTCGGTGCTCTGTGGTGAACTAGATGAGTAGAGGGGGTGGGAGGAAGGTCCGAGAGGGAGGGAATATGTGTGTTGCTGCTGCTCCTAAGTCACTTCAGTCGTGTCCGACTCTGTGCGACCCCATAGACGGCAGCCCACGAGGCTCCTCCATCCCTGGGATTCTCCAGACAAGAACATTGGAGTGGGTTGCCATTGCCTTCTCCAGTGCATGAAAATGAAAAGTGAAAGTGAAGTCGCTCAGTCGTGTCCAACTCTGTGCAACCCCATGAACTGCAGCCCACCAGGCTCCTCTGTCCATGGGATTTTCCAGGCAAGAGTACTGGAGTGCGGTGCCACTGCCTTCTCCAAATATATGTGTACATATAGCCAATTCACTTTGTTGCACAGCAGAACCTAACACAACGTTGTAAAGCAACTATACCCCAATGAAAACAAACCCTAATGTGTTAGTTTCAGGTGCACGGCAGACCGATTCAGTTGTACATTTGAAGTGAAGTCGCTCAGTCGTTTCCAACTCTTTGCAACCCATGGACTGTCCACCAAGCTCCTCCATCCATGGGATTCTTCAGGCAAGAATACTGGAGTGGCTTGCCATTTCCTTCTCCAGGGTGTCTTCCTGACCCAGGGATCAAACCCAGGTCTCCCACATTACAGGCAGACGCTTTAACCTCTGCACCACAGGGAAGCCCAACATGTATCTATTCTCTTTCCAAATGCTTTTCTCCTGTAGGGTATTATAGACTACTGAGCAGAGTTCCTTGTGCTATACAGAAGGTCCTTTTGATTATCTGTTTTGGACACTAATAGAAACTTGCATGTAGTCTTAAGAATTGCGCTTGGTGAATTTGCCTGGAGGATGTCAAGAGAATTTGAGTGCTGCTTAAGTGGGCTATTTAACACTTAAGGTTGTCAGATGTGCTTTAGGGGGAGTTGTCCATGACCTTTTAAGGTAGTATGGAGATATATGTACACACTCTCGGCATGGAGACTTTCACTGGATTCTCTAAGAGGTTTTTGACCCCAGAAAGGTTAAAACCCCTGAAAGTCCTTATGTTGAGCAGACCTTGATGACTGGAGATGGGGGATGAGACAAACCAAGAGAGTCAAGGTAATAGGTTGAATGGTGTGACGGTTGGCATTTGGGGGCTGAAATGTGGTTCACTGTGCAGTCCTCAACTTGCTGTGTTCCCTGGGGAGACACTATACTTACGACAGGAAGCATTTGGAGCATCACTTAGGCAAATGTGGGTGAAAAGTCAGAATGTGTTCTCAGTGGTACTGGAGACACTCTCTCAGCCTTCATCCTCCTGTTCCTTTCTCTCCAACCTCCCCCAAAATTCTTTGCAGGCTGAAATTTTCCATCTCTTCTTTCAGCCTAACTCTGGGTCTTTTGGATAATATTCAGCAAATTTTCTTTGCCAGTTTGATGCACAATAGGAAAAATCAAAACTTTTCCTTTTCTGCTCTAAAAGCAAAAACATTTAAAAAATGCACTTGGATCATTCATGGAATCTGCACTCTCAAAGTCAAAACTTTCCATGTGTTCTTACTAAGGAAAATTCTTTGGGGGCAATTAAAAGGAAAACAGATAGGCAAGAAGTTGTGAGGGGTCTCCAAAAACTCATCTGAGAATGCTAACCCCTCCTCTCCAAATTAAAAAGATATAAATGAAATTATTTACAAAGCAGAGCCTCACAGGGATAGAAAACAAGTTTACAGTTATCAAAGAGAAAAAAGGAGAGGAGAGATCAATTAGGTTGTAATGAACATGTCCCTCTGCTTGTGCTCAGTAGTATCTGACTTTGCAACCCTATGGACTGTAGCCTGCCAGGCTCCTCTGTCCCTGGGATTTCCCCAGCAATGATACTGGAGGAAGTTGCCATTTCCTATTCCAGAGGATCGTCCTGACCCAGTGATCAACCCCTCATCTGATTCTTTACCACTGTGCATTGGAGAAGCTCAGTGAGCATAGATGCACTTACTATATATAAAGTAGGTAACCAACAAGGACCTACTGTATAGCGCAGGGAACTATACCAATATGTTATAATAACCTTTAAGGGAAAAGAATCTGGAAAAATACACGTACATGTAAAACTGAATCACTGTGCTATGCATTTGAAACTAACATATTGTGAATCAACTACACTTCAATTAAAAAAATTCATCTGAGGACATAAATAGACTTGGCAGACTTTCTGTGGGTAATATTTTATCCCAGAGTTTTTAGGATAGTGGTTGCATTTGAGAAACCTTACCATCTTTACCAATTACCATTGCCTCTTATTTCAAGTATGAGAGGTACAGGGGGGCTTGGAGTTGAGCTCATCCTAATCTCTCTCCAAGGAAACATGCTTTTCCCTCTTTCTCTTCAAGGTTCTAAACATGTGATGTGAATGGATGTGATTTCCCACTGCCTCCCTTCCTGGGCAAGGCATTATTACCATAAGCACATCCCGGCTGCCCACCTGCCTCGTGGGTTGTTAATGGAGTTTACAAAGGGAATTTGGATTCCCAGCAAGAGACCTCATTAACACAGCAAGGATCTAATAGATTCTAAAATTGTGTATGGACACTGGGAACCTTTCGAAACCCAGTGGTGTTTATTCTTAGATCTAGAACATTTCCCCTACCCTGGCCTCAGTCTGTACATTTTGTATCGTGGGGGAAACATCTTGTCTTGATCCAGCCAGACCAACTGTATTGGTTTAAGTTAAGCATTAATGCTTTGTGATTCTGGAACTAAAGACAAGATTCAAAAGCCATCAGGCTGTATAAAGGACAAAATGTCTCCCACACTGGTGCTTTTGTTTTATTTTTTTTAATACCAGCCTTGTTACTGGCTGTGAGCAAGTGTTTAATTTTAGGATCCCTTGTTGTCACCAAGAACACTTAGCAGCTGTCAGTGTGTTTAGACAAGTGTGTTAGGCGCCCATGGGTTTGGATAATGACCACAGTGGCACTCAGCACACCAGCTCTCACTCGTGGACTGTTTGCTGTATGTCAGACGGGAAACAGGAGCTGTGCGTGTGGTCACCCTTGCTCCTGGGATTGTTATGCTCAGTGTAGGATGAGGAATCTGAGGCTGAGGGAGGCTGAGCAGCTTGTCCAGGGTCATACAGCTGGCAGGTGGCAAGGCCTGGTGGCACAGTGGTAAAGAACTCGCCTGCCAATGCAGGAGATGCAGGTTCTATCCCTGGGTTGGGAAGATTGCCCTGGAGAAGGAAACGGAAACCGACTCCAGTGTGCTTGGCTGGAAAGTTCCAGAGGAGCCTGGCAGGCTACAGTCCACAAGGCTGCAGAGTCAGACATGATTTAGCAACTAAACAACTCCATACCCTGTATCTTCCCAGCGTAGGCTCCCCTCCCCGGTCCATAGACAGTATAATATGCCACCAGCATAAATAGGACCCCAAGTCTGCTCTGCTGCTAAAAATGGCTTAACTACCTAATTTCTCTCTCTCTTTCTCTCTCTCTTTTTTTTTTTTTTTTTGCTATACTAAATGCCTAAAGCTGTGGGTTGTTTTAGCAGTAAAGTATGAAATGGTTATGAGTTTCCAGGTCAGGAGAGGTCTCATGGGTACAGACCGCTTGGGCCCTAGTTTTCCCCATGGGAATTTTTTAAACTCTCATCAGATAAAGCTTTCTTCCCACCAGAAACCCCACGTGACTTGTTTTCACAATCTCCCTGTAGTAGAGTGAGAGAAGCACCCGCCGCAGACGGTTTTGTTTACATTGGAGACTTAGCAGCATTTAATTGGTGAACATTCACCCCTGTTATGCAACTTGGACTTGACTTGTTTTCACTCCCAGGCTTGGCTCCGCTGCCTTGCTTTTCTGTGTAAGTTGGGAAATGATTTTAGAACCTACTAGACCATAATAGGGACAAAACTAGTGAAAAGGTAGGATGAGAAAGACTTCGTGGACCAGAGAAGAACATGGGAGAAAGAAAAAGAGCAGGTAGACATTAACAGGTTGAAAGAAGGTCGATTCCCAGAGGCCTTTCTTTCTAGGGGAATAATCGGCCTCCACCGTTGTTCAGCCCAGTGGGGTTTGGAAGAACTTCAAGCATAGAACATTTATGGAAATGAACTGCGTCAGCAGGATAAGGTAGTTACAGGATGGATCAGATGGTGACAGAGGCCTCCTTTAGTCAATTTGGGGAACCTGATGTCCAAATAGATGAACACTCTTCCCTGTACAGGCAGACCTCAGAGAGATTGCAAGTTCTGTTCCAGGCCACTGTAATAAGGCAAATGGCACAATAAAGTGGGTTATAAGACTTTATTGGTTTCCCAACACATATAAAAGTTGTGTTTATACTATTTCATGTGTGTATGCATGACCAGTCGCTCAGTCGTGTCTGACTCTTTGCAGTGCTGTGGCCTGTGGACCACCAGGCTCCTCTGTCCATGGCATTTTTCAGGCAAGAATACTGGAATGGGTTGCCATTTCCTTCTCCAGGGTAACTTTCTGACCCAGGGGTCAAAAACCACATTTTGGCATTGACAGGGGGATTCTTTAACTGAGCCACCTGGGAAGCCCTCCTGTTTATCCTGTACTATATTGTACTCAATTATTAAGTTTTCAGTAGCATTATGTGTTAAAAAACCAATGTGTATTTCTTAATTAAAAAATATTTTATTGCTGAAAAATGCTAACCATCCTTTGAGCCTTCAGTGAGTTGTAATCTTTTTGCTTGTGAAGGGTTTGAAATTTTGCGAGAATTATCCAAACACAGCAACGACACAAAGTGAGCAAATGGTGTAGGAAAAATGGTTCCAATAGGCTTGACTTTTGCAGGGTTGCCGCTGTGAATTTGTAATAAATGCAACACTGGAATTTCCCTGGTGGTCCAGTGGTTAAGAATCTGCCTTGCAATGCAGGAAACATGGGTTTAATCCCTGTTTGGGGACTTAAAATCCCACACGCTGAGGGGCAACTAAGCTCACATGCCACAACTACTGAGCCTGAGAGCCACAACTTGAGAGTCGATGTGTCACAGTGAAGGATCTTGCATGACACAGCAAAAGGTCCTGAGAGCTGCAACTAAGACCTGGCACAGCCAAATAAATTAATATTTTAAAATGCAGTCTCTGCAAAGTGCAACGAAGTGAGATTGTCAAGCTACACTTTACTAAGGTCTTGTTTGCGGCCTGTGGACAAGTGACCCCTTTTTCACTGGTCTACTTGGGGGAGTAGAGAGAGGGTTCAGAGGGCAGAAATCAGGTGTGAGTGACCAAGTGTCCAACCTATGAATCAATCAGGAATAGAGTTGGAAATTTGGGCAAGTGAACTCTTCCAGTTCATAATTTTGGATCCATATCTCTAGCTTTTTTCTTTTATTAATTAAAAGTTTTAATTGTGGCTAAAAAAGTCACAACATAAAATTTACAATGGTAACCATTTTCAAATGTGCTGTTCAGTAGTGTTAAGCATACTCACGTTATTGTACATCAAATCTCCAAAACTTCATGATCTTGCAAAACCGAAACCATGTATCCACTAAGCAGCTCCCAGCCTCTGACAGCCACCCTACTACTTCTGTCTTTATGGGACTGACTGTTGGTGCATGTAAGTGGAATCACTGCTTCTGTCTTTATGGGACTGACTGCTGGTTGGCTCATGTAAATGGAATCATTCTTCTGTCTTTATGGGACTGACTGCTGGTTGGCTCATATAAGTGGAATCATTCTTCTGTCTTTATGGGATTGACTGTTGGTTGGCACATGTGAGTGGAATCATTCCTTCTGTCTTTATGGGATTGACTGTTGGTTGGCGCATGTAAGTGGAATCACTGCTTCTGTCTTTATGGGATTGACTGTTGGTTGGCGCATGTAAGTGGAATCACTGCTTCTGTCTTTATGGGACTGACTGTTGGTTGGCGCATGTAAGTGGAATCACAGGGCATCTCTCTTTGTTCACTTTGTATTCTGTCCTCAAGGTGCATCCATGCTGTACCAGGTGTCATAATTTCTTCTTTAAAGGCGGAATCATGCCCCTTTGTATGCGTATTCCCCCATTTGGTCTAGCCATTCATTCCCTGATGAACATTTGGACTGCTTCCACTTCTTGGCTACTGTGAATAATGCTGCTTTGAACATCTGTGTGCGACCTATTTCTGGCTTGTGAGTGACATCAACTTGGGTGTCAAGCTCAGCTTAAGTCCAGAATTCAACTCCTTCATTTCCTCCCAAGTTTGTTTTGTCGTTGACCTACTATCTTCTTTCCTCCATCCCCCCACCACCACACATTTAAAAGCCACCACCTCTTACTCCTGGAGAAGAGAACAGCTACCCACTCTAGAATTCTGGCCTAGAGAATTCCACGGAGTGGAGCCTGGCAGGCTAAGTCCGTGGGATCAAAAAGATTTGGACATGATGGAGTGACTTTCACTCACCTCTTACTGGGGACTTCCCTGGTGGTTCACAGGGTAAAGAATCTGAGTTCAGTGTGGGAGACCCAGGTTCGATCCCTAGGTTGGGAAGATCCCCTGGGGGAGGGAATGGCAACCCACTCCAGGTTTCTTGCCTGGAGAATCCCATGACAGAGGAGCCTGATGGGTTACAGTCCATGGGGTCACAAAGAGTCGGGCATGACAGGGCAACTAATACTCTCACTTTTACCTCTTCCTGGTCATGACTCCTGGCGATTCCTTGTGTCTGGCTCCTAGTTCCTTCTGCTTTCCCTGCCCCAGACCAGGTTCTCAGCCCCTCTCAGGTAGACAGTTGTGTCAACCCCCAATGGGTCCTGCTGCTCCCAGTCTGTTATGTCTCCAAATTCTTCCCTACTACTCCAAAGCACATTCTGCAATTCTTAGGAATCTGGAGAGAATTTTCTGGAGCCTTTGTTACAAAAGTTCCAGGGCATCTGCATGGAATTCATTTGAAGTTTCTTACATGCCCAGTGAAGGATGATAATAATATGCTTGTATGTATTAATATAGAGTGTTTTAAATAATAATACTGTAATTTTTATATACTATAAGTAATTTGACCCTTTTTCACAAGTAGAGGCAGGTTAAGTTCAATTGTCTACATTTTATTCATTCACTCATTGATTTAACAAATACTGATTGAGAACTTGAAAGTGTTAGTTGGTAGACTG
The DNA here is from genome assembly GCA_006408675.1 of Madoqua kirkii. NCBI lineage: Eukaryota > Metazoa > Chordata > Mammalia > Artiodactyla > Bovidae > Madoqua > Madoqua kirkii. The sequence continues at coordinate 16,317 of SJYC01134140.1, read as the reverse complement.
TGTCTGATTCTTTGCGACCCAATGGACTATATAGCCCACCAGGTTCCTTTGTCCATGGAATTCTCAAAGCAAGAATACTGGAGTGGGTAGCCATTGCCTTCTCCTGGGGATCTTCCCAACTCGGGATTGAACCTGGGTCTCCTGCATTGCGGGTAGGTTGTTTACTGTCTGAGACAGCAGGGCAGCCCCAGAACACTTGCCATGTGTCAGTCAGGGCACTGGGGATCCCGGGAGGAGTCAGACCCACTGCTCCACCCGCCTGTAGAGGTCGTGGTGACATTGGCAGATGTTTACATGCACTTTCCGTGTGCCAGAGACTATGCATATATCTTTAGTATATTATCTGGTGTGGTTTCGAAAACAATCCTTTGCGTTAGATTTCATTGTCTGTATTTTATGGAAGGCAGTTGACACAGATTGAATAACCAGTCCAATAGGGGACAACGTGGGGATTTGAGCCTGATGGTTCTCTCTCCAGTGAAAGTGTTCCCAGCAAACTCTATCAGCAACTGTCACATAAAGCAAGAGCTCAGAAGATAAGGCAGAATGAAATGCCAGGCTAATAGCGACTGGCCACCACATTTGTCTATGTGGAGTTGGGAACCATTGACCAAACATGCTCAGAAATATTTTACAAGCATAAATAGTGACTCGGTGCCTTGCAGAAATACAGGCCAGACCACAGCTACTGTTAGAGAAAAGAAACAGCGTTCAGCTTGTTAAAGCAAGAACTTGTGGAAACTCCATGTCTGAGATGTCAGATGCTGTTCCCTGATGTGATGCATTATCCAGGCAAGAAAATAACATGGCAAAGCCTCTCACCCAGGCTCAGAAAGGAAGGAGATGTCTGAGCTGGTTGTCTGGATGTCTGGGAGAAATGGTTTCAGAACCTGGGAGTGTTTACAGCTTGGGAGGTGGTGGTGATTTCCTGTGAATCATGGAGGCAGCCCAAGAGGGAGCCCCTTGCTTTGTGAGCGTGTAGGTGAAGGGAGAAAGCAGAGATTGTTGTTACTCATCACACGTAAGACAGAGCGTGTTCCTTTTCTTCTGGCCTGAGCAGCATGTGAGATCTTAGTTCTAGAGTCAGGGATCAAACCTGCACGCTCTGCATTGGAAGCATGGAATCTTAATTAACCACTGGACCTTCACAGAAGTCCCAGGCGAGTCCTTTTAAAAAATCATTTCACTCCTGTCGGAGATAATCAAGCAAATAATCTGTGAGCATTAGACTTTGTAATTTCAAGTCAGGATGGAAGATTAGGCTCCCCAGCTTGCCCTCTGCGGTGGTGAGCACTTAGAAAGCTGTGAGGGGTGGGCGGCTCCACTGGACCCCTGTGCTGGGCCCTGAGCTCAGCTTTGCCCTTATGTTTCCTCATTTTGTTTTTTCATGACCATGCTACAGCATAAGAAACTGAGGCTCCACAGAATAAAGCATCTTGTCCAAAGTCATCTCTTTTGATATGTGAGTGATAAGATTTGGACATAATGTCTACTGTTTGTGTCTGGGCCCAGAATTGAGATTTTGTAGAATAACCAATTTCTTTTGATTGTTACGGGAAATTAGAGGCATATCCAAAAGGAGAAAGGACAGTTGAATGAACCTGTATGCCGATGGCCCAGTCATTATCAAAACGTGACCTTTCTTCTTTCATCGCTACTGTCACCGAGTCTCCGCTCTCCTTGATTATTTCAGGTGTATTGTTTCAGACCTTTTCAGAGGTATGTATCATTTTGGGGTAACCAATGATTCTCAAAGATGAGAACTCTCTAAAAACCTAATCACAATATCATTGTCATGCCTGAGGAATTAAAAACAGTTGCTTAATATCAATAGATACTACTCAGTGTTCAAATTTCTTCACTCCTCTTGGATAAAAGTGTTTGATCAGATCCCCAGAGCTCTGTGGTTTGCCGTTTTTTGCCTTGTCTCTTAAGTACCTGTTCATCTCTAGGTTTTGCTCTCTTTCCTCTTGACAGGTAGAGAAACTGTCTCATTTCTCCTGCAGTTTGTGCAGTCTGGGAGGCTCCTTTTAACACCTTCTTCTGAGCTCTCCTACTTGCCTTTCTTGTCAGGTGATTGTGTAGAGCTAGAGGGCTGATCAGATTCAGGTTAGGTTTTTCTTTTTTCTTTTTGGTGCCAAAAATACTTCTCAGTGGTGAGGTGTACTTCCTTTATAAGACATACTGTCTGGTCCCCTCTGTGGTGTCGACAGCCATAGTTGATCATGGTCTTAATTGTGGCAACATTCGAATTCTAGCATTCCTTCCTCATTTTCTATTAAAAGAAAGTTCCTTATTTCAACTGTTTTATTATCCTGAGATGAAAGTGAAAGTGTTAGTTGCTCAGTCCTGTCTGACTCTTCTCGATCCCGAGGACAGTATCCCACCTAGCTCCTCTGTCCTGGAATTCTCCAGACAAAAATACTGGAATGGGTTGCTAGTCCCTTCTCCAGGGGATCTTCCCAACCTAGGGATCAAACCCAGGTCTCCCGCATTGTAGGCAGATTCTTTACCTTCTGACCCACCGGGGAAGCCCTGAGATAGTATTGCAAAAAGAAAAAACAGGAACTTTTTGGCCCAAGTTCTAAGGTGTTCCTGTGGAGGCTTCCCCACACCAGCAAGCCTTTCTGGTGTCCACGAGATCAACTCACCTCTGACCCCGTCTATCTGGAGATAGAATGAGGTTCCCAGGTAAAGGGCTCGGTCCTGCAAAACCTCCTTCCATCTCAGATGTCATTTGTAAGCCCAGATTGTTACCTGGGCTTCTAACTGAAGCATATAAATCATAGGTTCCCATGACCCTATGGTTAGGTTCCATTCATTTGCTGGAGCGGCTCACAGAGCTCAGGAAGAACCATTTACTCACTAGGTTAGTGATGTTTTATACAAGGACATTAAAGGCTATGCATCAGCAACCAGGTGAAGAGATGCACAGGGCGAGGTCTGACAGAGGAGCTTGGGGCCCCGCACAGGGAAGCCTTCCGGTTCCCAGACTCAGGAGCTCTCTGAAACAAGGGACCAAAATGCTGTCTTGTGGGGCTTTGATGGAGGCTTCATTACGTAGTCATAATGGACTAAATCATTTGGAGTGTCACTGATCCAGCTCAAGCCCTTCTCTTTGCCCCAGAAATCAGGGGGTGGGATTGTAAGTTTTAACCTTCTAATTGGGACTGGAAGTTCAACCTTCTGATCACACATCACAGCGCTGGTTCTCCTGGCCCCACCTGTGGTGGGATGAGTAGTCATTGACATAAGCCTGTTGTGATGGAACAGGGCTCCTTCCTCCGTCCGGGGGATTTTCCAGGCAAGAGTACTGGAGTGGGCTGCCATTGCCTTCTTCACTTATGAATAACAAGACATCTATTTTCATCTTTGTGGCCCTATATATGGGGTTAGCCAAAAAGTAAGTTCCTTTGGGTTTTTCTGTAACATCTTATAGAAAACCCAAACAAAAAATTTGGTTAACCCAATATAAGAAAACACACACACACACCCCCACACACCCCCCTACCTTCCCAGATGGTGCATGGCTGAAGAATCCTCCTGCCAGTGCAGGAGACTCAGGAGACTGGTTCAAGCCCTAGGTCAAGAAGATCCCTTGGAGAAGGAAATGACAACCCATTCCATTGTTCTTGCCTGGAAAATTCCATGGTCAGAGGAGCCTGGCAGGCTACAGTCCATGGGGTCACAAAGAGTCAGACATAGCTGGGCACACGTGCATGTATACTTCTTACAAATCATAACAGCTATAAACATTTCATTAATCAGATTTTTTTCTAGCTCTTTTTGTCCTTAAAGCATGTCCTTTTGGGGTATATAGTTATATTACTATGTTTAAAAATCATTAACAGTGGCTCCTCTCTGTGTGGTTAGGACTCCAATTCAATGAGCAGTTAAACTTATCCCATGTTGCTTTTGATTTTTATAGATTACTTCTTAACACATAAGTCTTTATAATCATGTAAACTACACGATTTCAAAGTCAAATCTACCAAACAGGAATATTCTGAGAATTCTGTCTTCTAAACCAGTCACTGCTATCTGTACCTTCTCTCACCTTTATAGTAGCCATTTATTTTTTTGTTTGGAGTTTTTATTTTTCTGTGTTAAAAATGTTACCAAATGCCTTACATATTAATATCTCCCTTTTCTTGAATCAAAGTAGCTATTATATACATTTTCCTCCACCTGACTTTCCTTGACAGTATAGGCTGTAAATAAAGGAATATGGCATTAGATGGAGAATTAGGATAAATAACATTCTATAGAGACATAGAATCATTGAGATTTGAAAGCTGATGGTAATAACAGCAAATACCCCTGTGGCACTTAACTCTGTGTTATGCCCTGTTCTAAGTGCTTCACATAAATTCACTCAGTAATTCTCATAATAGTCATTCTCTGGAGTATGTGCTGGTGCTGTCCCCATTCTACAGATGAAGAAACTGAGACGTGGGGAGGGGAGTTAGATGACTTGTTCAAAGTCTCAGAGCTGGGGTCTGGCAAAGTTGAATGCTGGTGTCTGCTTTCATACACCACACTTTGCTTTAGAATTATGAGTCTGGTTTTGTGGGTTTTATGGATAAGGAAGTTATAATCCCTGGGCAATTAATAGTCTGCCTGCCCATGTGCCCTGTCCCTAGATTCCTTTCTTTCTTTTTCAAATGGTCACTACTTTGCCTTGAGCTCCTTGTTGAGTCTAGAATTTGCTTTTATTAAAGTCTAAATGTTGTAGTGTTATAAGCTAAAACTCGGCCTGTTGTTACTTCATGGATGCTCAGAAGACATGAGCTGCCTGAGTCAGAGAGAAACATTTATTACTCCTGGTACAATAATCTGCGTGTCCTTGCTGTTCCTTCTGTCTTGTCAGGAGCACAGGGGTGATTTGGAGGGCATGATGGATAGATAGATGGATGTCTGCTCCTGCCGGGCGTTGTGTTCCAGGAGAGGAATGCTGCATTTGAGGAACCCACTGCTTTTCTAGCAGACAGTAAGCCAGCCTGTTGTCTGGTGGGGCAGTTCTCTCCTGTGTCAAGATTGCTTGCTGGAAAATGGCAGGGTGATAAACGGCCTTGGCTTCATCTCTCACACAGAAATTGTGCAGGAGCTCAGAGAGCATCAAGGGCTGCTGCTTTCCATACTTTTTTTAAAATATTCATTTATTTTGACTGCCTTGGGTCTTAGCTGAGGCATGCTGGCTCTCTAATTGTGGTGCTCAGGCTTAGCTGCTCCCTGGCATGTGAGAACTGAGTTTCCTGACCAGGGATCTGACCTGCATCCCTGGCATTACAGGGCAAATTCTTAATCACTGGACAGGGAAACCCCCTTGCTACTTCTTCATAACCTGTCATATTGGGTTTAAAATGGTCAAATGGGCTCTCTGTACCATTTCTTTGACAAACTACTGCTTTTTAAGACATCTGCCAATGTTCCCTGACATAGTAACTCCAGGTTTTGTAGTTATCAGACTCTCACTATAGTAAAAACAAGAACCCAGGGAGATCTCTTTGGAAAGCTGCCCTGAACGAATTACCAACACTCGCTACACTTCAGACCTATGGCTTTTCTTTATTTGTAACATAATGTTTTGAAACCAGCCAGAGGCATGAGGCTGACAAGCACTGATCAGCTTCATTGCTGTATCAGAGGTTTCTTTATTTCCTTTATTTCTCTTGGTTGAATTTTCCAGTGTTGAGACAAGTTTTTCTCAGCCGCGATTTTTATAATTCTGTACATTACGGCGCTGTCCAAGACTGTGATTATAACTTCACCTTTTCCTAGTAATACCTTGAGCTTTGAATGAGAGCTCTCTTGGCGACGGGGGTGGAGGGGGTGGTCCTCTCTAGCAGGTTGGCATCCTCGAGGAATTTCCTGATTGAGGTGCTTATATTAAGTAAGGGATATTAAGGGTCTAAGCCTTGATGGAGAGAAGTGATCTGATTAGTTAGGAGAAAAGGCAATATAATGAAATTTCTGTCAATGTGGTTATCACCTCTGATCCACTGAGGGATCAGAGACCTGAGAACATTAAAAATAAAAAACACAGGTCCTGGGTTGGGGGCGGGGGAGAAGTGAGGCCAGTGAGGGCAAAGGTCATTCTTGCCGCACAGCAGCCCTTACCTTCACATGAGCCCACTCTTATTAGGTATGAGGATGGGATCTCTCAACTAGCTAGATTATTAAGTCAAATATGAGAGATTTGGTAAGCCTTAGCTCCCTCTCTCCTGAATTTTAATTCAGTCCCAAGTCTAGGGGTGAGGGAAGGGTGATTTAGGGGTTGCTGGAATGGGGGAGAGAGAGAGGGCTTGCCACTTCCTTCCTGGTGGTGCCAAGGGAGTGCTTCACATGACGGTGCCCTGGGCCTATTACTGAACGGCAGTCAGTGCCCGTACCTGGCCTGTACCTTTGCTTCTTGTGAAGGATCTGTTGTTTGACCAGCCTCTGCGGGTTATTTCAGAACGTTCAAACTGTTTCAGGGACATCCCATCACAATTAGCCTTGGGAACACGCGCTAATTGGGAATATAAAGCTCATTATGAAAGTTTTCACAGGTCTGAATGGAGAGGATAAAGCCCTGCTACTTAGCAAACCACTGAGCACAGGATGCAGGTAGCTGAGTGACCACACTGCCACACTCCGTCCTGGCTCTCTGCTGCCAGCACTCCGTCCTGGCTCTTTGTTGCTCCCGAGCTCTGTGATTCAGTTTCCCCCATGGTGCAAGGGGAGCGATAATACCATTTCTCTTAATCGCAATGTTGCGATGATCGTGGAACTGACATGAACACGCACCATTCCTAGCAGGTGGTGAGTGCTCAGCGCGTTCCTAAGTGGAGGACAGAATGTCTGCACAAGCCCAACCTCCCGGTTTTTACCTGGCTTCTAGGTTTAAAATGTAGCCGAATTTTTTCTAAATGTGACCTGCAGCTGCACTGTCCAGTCTGGCACCCACTAGCCACATATGGCTATTTATCTTTTTGTTTTTATTTCTTTTCAAAGTATTTTTTAATATGTATATTTATTTGACTGCTCTGGGTCTTGGTTGCAGGATCTTCAGTCCTGGCTGCGACGAGTGGGAGCTTATAGTTGACATGGGAACTCTTAGTTGCCGCACGTGGGATCTAGTTCCCTGACGAGGGATCGAACCCAGGTTCCCCGCGTTGGGAGTGTGGAGTCTCAGCCACTGGGAGTCCCCACATATAGCTATTTAAATGAATTCAAGCCAACTAAAATTAAAGATACGATTGTTCCGTTGCACTGGCTGGATTTCTTTTCTTATTTTTTGGCTACACCATGTGACATGAAGGATCTTAGCTCCCCCTACCAGGGATCAAACCTGTGCCCTCTGCATCGGGAGTGTGAAGTCTTAATCTCAGAACCAACGGGAGAGTCCCACCATCTGAATTTCAAGATGCAAGAGCCACGTGGGGCTCCTGACTCCTGTTTGGGATCGTGTAGGCTGTCCAACATTTCTTCTGTGGCAGCAGGTTCTTGTCAGGCAGCTCTGGGCTGGAGGGTTTAAACCCCCGAGGGGCTTGATGACATGATAATGACTGTTTAATTTTGGAACTTTTTCCCTGGCACTATTCCTGCATGTCCTTTTCTGCAGATAGAGAAGAATGTAGGTAGTGCCGATACAGGACTATGCAGGCTATTTCCGTGGCTGCTGGGATGAAGAAGCCCTTGCAGATCAAGTTGAGGAGGAGGAAGTTTCTCCGAGGTGAAGACTGGGGTTGTCCTCAGAGGAGGCTGAGGGCCGCTAACTGCCTTTCAGCCCCTGTGATGGTCACAGAGGCCGCGTTTCTCCATTAGCCCACAGTCCCCAAGATGTTCTCGAGTTCCCACGTTCCATTCTGTTTCCCTCATGGGCAATTTGTGTCCCAGTTTGTGTCCCTAAAATAAGGTCACTGTGATTGTGGGACACCAGAGGCCTTTCATTCATTTCCTGAGTGTGGATAATTAATATTGACCCAACTTTGCTCTCAGAGTCCACATAGAAGTAAAGTCAGTCCTGGAAGGGGGTTGGAGAGTCAGGACACCTTTATCTCTGTTTCCCCTGGGTTTCATCTCCATGAGAAGAGTATGGCTGCATTTTGTAGCTAAATAACCTGCTGTCATCCCAGCTGATGATGTAAATGGAAACCTCCCACTTACATTACAGTATGTTTTCTGCTTATGAGCTCTTGAGGGCTTGTTAGAGGTGACATTAAAAGGACTCTGCTCTACTGACATTTCTGTGCCTCTTCTAGGAGCATGGAGCACAAGGAAAGCACTCTCTGGGTGTTGGCCCTGTGGGAACAAGGGCTGGAGCTAGAAACTATGACTGTACCCTGCTCTTGGAGGAAGGTGGTCTCTGTGAAGGCAGCCTAGTGAAGGGGATTTCAGAGCTGCATTGTTAAGAAGAGGAGGGAAGCTGGTAAACTGGGGGAAAGGGAAGAAGGGAAGGGGGCATTTGGGAAGAACAGACTGTGAAAAGTTTTAATCTGAGATGGTGAGTAATTTATCAGAACAATTCTACTTCGAAGATAGGCAGTCCTGGGTAAATTACTTGACATCAGTTTTCACATCTGTAAAATGGGAGTACAATGAGTAATAGTACCCACTTCATTGGGCTGTTTTGAAGATGAGTAGGTTAATGCATGTGAAGCATTCAGAATGTCCCCTGGCTCAGAGTAAACACTTGGTGAAAATCAGCTGTCACCATAATTATCTTTCTTTCTCTTCCTAGCATTTTTATCATCATTAAAAGAGAAATAGGCTTTGGTGTTGGATTCAGATGTCAGTTTCACCACTGATCCTGTGCAAACCACTGCCGCTTTCTGAGCCTAAATTTATTCATCTTTAAAATGTGGAGAATACCATCTGTGTTATGAGACTTCTTGCAAAGGTTAAATGGAATACTGAAGTTTAAATGAAATACTGTCGATAAATTGCAAGAACATGGCCAGGAAAAATAGTAGGGCCTCAATCACCTTCCTTTCCTCCTTTCTTCTTCCCCAACTTTCCTGGTAGTCGTGGGGTAACCCATTTAGTTGAAAAGTGATGGGATGATACAGCATTTGAGGAAAATTATTCCAGAAGCTCATGTGCAACACTGCAGCTTAAATAGAAAATGAACACATGGCTTTTTGGTATCTAGGTATTTGTGTCATAGTTACAGGATGGATTCTTCTATGATTCCAGTAGTTCTTTCTAGGTGCCAAGGTGCTTTAGATGTTTGATGTATATTTACTGATTTAACACTTAAGACAAGCTTAAGAAGTAGGAGTATTGTTCCCATGTTACAGGTAAGGAAACTGAGGCCAGAGCGATTAACTTGCCCACAATCACCCAGTGAGTATGCGGTGTTGCGGGCATTTGCACTCTCATCCACAGACCCCAGAATCTAACTGCACAGCCTCAGTGGTTGGCAGTTTAAGATTTGGTCAGGGACTACCGTTTTCAATTTAGCAATCTTACAGTTAGGCACAGAGGGATAGATGAGAGGGTTAGCAGGGAAAGCAGAGGTAGGTCACCGGTAGCTTTTAGCCTTCTCTGGAGGAGCTGGGCAAAGAGGGCAGGCCTGGAGGTTTCCTAAACTTAGACCATGATACTCTCCCACCTCTAGGCGAAACCTTGGCCTGGTGCCTGCCCTCTTCCGGGAAGTGCTTTAAGCACTGCGGAGGGGAACGTGGCCCTGCAGCGGGACTCCCCACTGCCCGGCTCTGCAGGCCACACGGTCTGCCCCGCAGCTCTGCAGAGGGCCAGCCCTGCTGCTTCCCGCTTGTTCTCTGGCCTGGGGAAGGCAACGGATGCTGGCTGCAATCCTCCCACCAGCTCCACACCTCTTGGTGAAAGGAGCCTCTCGTGGGAGCTGCACGTGGACGTGTGAGCTGGTAGAACCAGGGAAGTTGCAGGCCGCTGCCCCTTCTCCCCATCCAGCGTCCTAGCCCGGACCTGCTACTCCGAGGCCTCCTTCCTGCTTCCTCCATGCGCCTCTGCCCAGGACCCCCCCCCCCAGCTGTAAAGGCAGATCCCACAGTCCACAGGTGGCCCTGCAGCGGGACTCCCCACTGCCCGGCTCTGCAGGCCACACGGTCTGCCCCGCAGCTCTGCAGAGGGCCAGCCCTGCTGCTTCCCGCTTGTTCTCTGGCCTGGGGAAGGCAACGGATGCTGGCTGCAATCCTCCCACCAGCTCCACACCTCTTGGTGAAAGGAGCCTCTCGTGGGAGCTGCACGTGGACGTGTGAGCTGGTAGAACCAGGGAAGTTGCAGGCCGCTGCCCCTTCTCCCCATCCAGCGTCCTAGCCCGGACCTGCTACTCCGAGGCCTCCTTCCTGCTTCCTCCATGCGCCTCTGCCCAGCCCCCCCCCCCCCAGCTGTAAAGGCAGATCCCACAGTCCACAGGGTGCTGCCCAGAGCCTTGCCACCCTCCCGCTGGTGGCATCTGTTACCGAGCCCTCCCATGGGCCACTGGTTTAAGCACAGAGAGGTCAAGTCACTTGCCCAGAGTCACATAGCTGGAGAGTAGCAGCCGCAGGCCTTGAGCCTCAGTAGTCTGGCCCTGGGGTGCATGTTGCAGCCCTCAGGATCGTAGAGTACTCTTTGTGGATCAGGGGACCGCAACAGGGTCATTCAAGAGCATCGCTCTGGTGCCTCTCGCCCCAGCGGACACCTGGACACACACTCACATGGTCTTGTGAGCCTCCTCAGCCTTCCTGGCTGTGTTTGCATTGGTGCACCTGCGGGTATTCTTCAAAGCTCAGGGTCTCCTTGGGCAACCCAGAGAGCCTCGTGTGCCCAGCCACCCCCGTGCCAGCCAGTGTCTGTACTGAGTAAACCTCATTTTCTGTGGGTGACCTGGGTAAATATCCTGACTGCCACCCCTCAGGCTTGTTTGTGCCACTTTCTGTCTGGCCCAGGCCCCCTCCCTCCCTGCCTCCGGCAGCTCGAAAACATCTGGGCAGGCCTGCTAAACGTTAATGAGGCATCTGGCTCCGGAGGGCCCCCTGGACCTCTGGCCTCCAGCTTTGCCATCCTGCCATTTTACCAGAGTGATTTATTGACCGGGAGGCAGAGGTGGAGGGTGGGAGGAAAACGCCCTTTTAAACTGAGGGCTGGTTTTGCCTGCATTAATGTGCAAGCCTACAGCCAGGCAATTAAAGGTCGTTAGGCAGCTACAATGCGAAATTAATTCTGCAGGCTCACCCCCGACCCCTCCTTCCCTTGCATGACTGTGGGCAAAATTGCTCCAGGGCAGGGAGAAAGCAGGCGGGTTCCACTGGCCTGGTGAGGAGGTTGAAGTGTTCCCTTGGGAAGAGACTTGAAGGGCTTCCCAGGTGGCCCTAGTGGTAAAGAACCCACCTGCCAGTGCAGGAGGCATAAGACACGTGGCTTTGATCCCTGGATTGGGAAGATCCCCTGGAGATGTGTATAAGAGACAGGGGTGGGTGTGTGTGTGTGTGAGTGAAGGGGGTGTTATTTAGTCACTAAGTCCCGTTGGGCTCTTCTGTGGCCCCCATGCACTGCAGCCTGCCAGGCTCCTCTGCCAGTGAGATTTCCCAGGCGAGAATACTTGTGGGAAAATAGGTTGCCGCTTCCTTCTCCAGGGCATCTTCCTGAGCCAGGAATCGAACCTGGGTCTTCTGTATCAGCTTATGTTTTCTGTAGTGGCTGCATGCTTCCCCTGCTTGATTAATGATGAAATGGAGGCCCACTGGGAGGCTTTAGCAGGACATCAGAGCCCTGATGGAGGAGGAGATGGCAGCTTACTCCAGGATTCTTGCCTGGGAAATCCCATGGACAGAGGAGCCTGGCAGGCTACAGTCCATGGGGTGGCAAAGAGTTGGACATGACTGAGAGATTGAGCATACACAGATAGAGAACCCTGAGTGAGAAAGAGATGACTCGGATTGTGTCATCCTATCTCCACCCCCACCCACCTTGGTGGAGTTCTGCCTTCCCCTTCCTAGGCCAGCTCTGGCTGGGCACGCATGGCATGGTTCTCTTCGCTTGCCTCTTTAGGACTAAGGGCTGAGGACACTCTCCCACCATCACCCATCCTGGGTGGGGGCACCCCCTGGTGGGCCCTTGGCTGTGGCCTCACGCTGCAAATCGTCATTCAGCGTGTGCTCTTCAGTGGAAACCCGGGTGTGTAACCATCTGCGACATGCACACTCTCTCTGACCGCCCACTTCTCTGCACAGTGGCCTCAGGCATGTTGCACAACCTTACTGTGCCTCAGTTTCCCTCATCCGCAAAATGCCTCCTTAGGGTTGTTGATAAGCCATGTTGATACACCTGAGGGACTTAGAAGAGCCGCTGGCACTTGGGAAGCCCTATGTAAGCACTGCTATTATTTTTATGATTTCCGTATCCTTCTGCAAGGCCCCTCTTCAGACTCTAAAGCTGGCTTAGGCCTCTGGGGCCCTTCTATTCGCGTGGGAGCCCCACAGGGTTTCAGCAGCTCCAGGTTTCTGAGCTGCGGAGCAAGAAGGACAAGGCCAGCAAGGGGGAGCCGTATTATCCGGGAGGCTTGAGAGATGTCCCCTGAAGAGATGAAGTGCTGGGCATGCTGGCTGCCTCAGCTCCTGGAGAGCCCTCTCCTCGGTACAGCAGCTGCCGGGCTGGGCTCCTGGTGCTTTGGCTTCGGTGCTCACCCGCACGTGACTTTCCTGAGTCAACAGATATTGATAAGAGGCCAGTTATGAAATTTAGGCAAAGCCTTCTTGGGGCGCCTGCTGCACCTAGGGGAAGTGAAAACTGTTATGCTCCGAGTCCAAGTCTCCAAACAGACTGAGAGAACAAGTCCACCACGGCAATGCAAAGGCAAGAAGGGAGTTTGTTTATTGCTAACTTGAGTTAGGGCACTCTGCCACATCCAACACAGTGGAGTAAGGCAAGAGGGCCCCGAGCCCTGAATTATAGCAGTATTTATAGACTTAGAACAAAGACAGGGAGTTGGCAAGGGTGGATTGGTTGCAAGGGGTTCTTGGTACCCATTAATTGGCTAAATTTTGCGCATGCGGGCTCGCTTAAGGGACTTTCCGTGTTATCTGGGCTAGCTCTAACCAGGCTCTGGGGAGTATGCTGGCTGGCTGAGTCTCAAGGTCGGGGGAATGATGATCTCGGATCCTTCTGGGCAGTGACCTAGCTTTTTCTGTGATTGCAGCTCTGGCTACTTTAGTCCTTGAAGCTTGTCATGGCTTCTGTCAGGTCTCAACAAAAACAAGTAGTAGGTTCCCTTGCCGACTCCCTCCCCAAGCTGGGGGCGAGCTGGTTCCTAATATGGGTTGAAGACAGGGTTGTGCCCAGGGGTCTGGCCAGAGGGCTGGCTCACGGGGTTTGGCCACCCTTTGGTGAGGGGGTGTGTATACCCCGTTTTTGCTCCCAACACCCTGCTTGCTCCTGGCTCTTTAGAAGGGGCACTGGGATTTCTGGTCTTTTCGCATCTTGTCCATAATTTGCCCCAAGTGCACGTGCATGCAGTTGCTCTTAGTTTTAGTCCCTTATAGTTTCTTTGCATTTTGTTGCTCCATTTTGTTTTTCCAGGTGCAAGCACTGCAGCCCAGCGTCGGAAGTCCCTGAGGTTAGATCCCAGCCTCTCTCACCACCGGGGTCCCTTTGGAGCCTTATGCCTCCTCCTGGCCCTTGGCAAGCAGACAGAACACAGTGAAATCCTAGGGGGTCTTAATATCTGAAGCGGGAGATCCGGCGACTGCTTCTTTACCCATGAGGTGTCCCTTGCGGGGAAGCCCTCCTTGAAATCTGGACACTCGAGTTTCTGAAGCAATGTGAGGGGTGGGGGGCTGTCCAGCCAAGCAGAACTGAAGAAGGCCATTCTGAGACGAAGTGTACACACACATGTGTGTGCAAAGAAACATCACACTTGCCTGAAACTTTCTAAATTCTCATTTTAATATGTGAATGATAAAAATCTGCTTCCTATTTTAGCCATTCTTCTATATTTTCTATTAGAGAAAGTGAAAATGTTACTCACTCAGTCCTGTTGGATTCTTTGAGACCCCTTGGACTGTAGCCCACCAGGCTCCCCTGTCCATGGGATTCTCCAGGCAAGAATACTGGAGTGGGTAGCCGTTCCCTTCTCCAGGAGATCTTCCCAACCCAGGGATTGAACCTGAGTCTGGATTGGGAAGATCCCCTGGAGAGGGGAAGAGCAAGTAGTCAGGCCCTTATTGAATTATCTGGACAGTTTATATTCTGCTATAGGCTTTGTACTTTCTTTACTCATGCATCAATATTTTCTATGTGGTTGGCTCTGGACTGGATGCTGAGAACAAAAGACACAGGGCCCTGGAATCGTGGTGATGACGTTTTAGTAAGGAGGGAGCTCAAAGTGGTTGAATGCATCAGTAAGTAGGAGGACAGTGATCACAAGCTGTGGTGGCCGCTGTGGGAGGATCGCAGTGGCCCTGCAGGAAGAGTGTGTGCAAAGGCCCTGTTACTGCGTAAGAGAAAGGGAAAAACAGCCGGTGTGGCAGGGTGAGCGGGAGGAGTGTGAGCTGACACTGAGGCAGGTGGGAAGAGGACGGCAGGGCCTGCAGGAGACAGCGAGGCCTTCAAGGCCTGCTTTCATCCTCAGGGTTTGCATCGGAGCCATGTGATCTGCTGAGTGAATGGGTGACGGTAGTAATTAGGAGACTTGCAGCAGCTGGGGTAAAAGGTCATCATCACCTGGATGACCAGGCTGTGCTGTGAGGGCAGTGATAGACTCAGATGGACTTGGGAGGGGTTTTTTGGTTTGTTTGTTTTTTTAATGCAGTATAGTTGATTTACAATGTCGTGTTAGTTTCAGGTGTATGAAAGTGATTTGGATATATATGTGTGTGTGTGTTTCCTATTACACATCTTTATAATATATTGAATATTGTTCCTCATGCTATACAGCAGGCCCTTGTTTACCTGTTTTATTTATACTAGTGTGTATCTGTTAATCCCAAACTCCTAATTTATCCCTCCTGCCCCCCTTTCCCCTGTGGGTAACTGTAAGTTTGTTTTCTATGTCCATGAGTCTTGTTTCTATTTTGTAATTAAGTTCATTTGTATCATTTTATTTTTTTTAGATTCCACATAGAAGAGATATCATATGATATTTGTCCTTCTCTGACTTCACTTAGTATGATAATCTCTGGGTCTATGACAGAGATTTTTGAAGATGAGTTGTTAGGAGTTCCTGATGGATTGTGGTGAGGAAGAGGGAAAGATTGTAGAGAGAAAGAGAAAACTCCAGGATAACTCTAGAGTTTCTGGCTTCCTCAAACACCTCATCTCATTCTCCTATAATCCTGGTTGAGAATCATCTGACATTTTCTTTAAACATGTAGATATCCCTCGGTGATGGAAAGGCAGGGGTCAAGAGTGCTGTGTGTTACTCATGGTCATGGGTCCAGTGGGGGCCTCTTTCTCCAGATGCAAGTCCTTGGGTCGCCCTGGGTCCCTGGCCCATGAGGACAGGCCTTTTGTCATTTAAGAACTGAGAAGACTTAAAGATCACTTGTTTAACTTCCTCTATGTAAAGTTAGACATGCTTCCCTGGTGGCTCAGTGGTAAAGAATTCAATTGCAAGGCAGCAGACATGGGTTCAGTCCCTGGGTTAGGCTGATCCCCCTCCAGAAGGAAATGGCAACCCACTCCAGTGTTCCTGCCTGGAGAATCTCATGGACAGAGGAGCCTGGCAGGTTACAGTCAACGGAGTCACAAAGAGTCAGACATGACTTAGCGACTGAACAGCAACGTACAGGCTGAAGCAGCTTGTCTGGTGTCATACAGCTGGTCAGTCTACATTCTCGCCAGAGGTATCAGGCCCGGGCAGCCGGCGGGACCAGTTTACATCCCTGCCGGTAGTTCCCAGATGCTTGGTTCTGGGCAGCACCATTGCGGAGCACTCAAGGTCATGTTGGACAAACTCCTTTTGGGGTTCATGGCTAATGGGAGAGACTGGAAAGTCGTCGGTGCTGGTGACTCACTAAAACACATTTATCTCTACCCAGGTCTGAGGGGAAGAAGCCTTACATATGGAAACTTCTGGTCACAGCTGGCCCTCTCCAGAGGCAAACCAAGGCTTTATAGCAAAATCTGTGCATTCCCCTTCTTGCATTTTCCTCTAATGAGGAAGTTTCCTTTGTTATATTAAAATAATAACTTAGGAAATAAAAGTGTCTTCTACCTGGTAGACCTGTTCAAGAGAAAGTTCATATAAGGAACTTAAAAAAAAAAAGAACGAAAAGACAATGAGCGGCCTCCATTTATGTGGACAGAGAAAGAGGACAAATTACATGGAACCAAGGGCTCTTGCTGAAGAAGAACCTTTCAAACGGGCCT
>SJYC01134139.1:0-73016 GCA_006408675.1 Madoqua kirkii | reverse complement strand
ATTCTTCTATATTTTCTATTAGAGAAAGTGAAAATGTTACTCACTCAGTCCTGTTGGATTCTTTGAGACCCCTTGGACTGTAGCCCACCAGGCTCCCCTGTCCATGGGATTCTCCAGGCAAGAATACTGGAGTGGGTAGCCGTTCCCTTCTCCAGGAGATCTTCCCAACCCAGGGATTGAACCTGAGTCTGGATTGGGAAGATCCCCTGGAGAGGGGAAGAGCAAGTAGTCAGGCCCTTATTGAATTATCTGGACAGTTTATATTCTGCTATAGGCTTTGTACTTTCTTTACTCATGCATCAATATTTTCTATGTGGTTGGCTCTGGACTGGATGCTGAGAACAAAAGACACAGGGCCCTGGAATCGTGGTGATGACGTTTTAGTAAGGAGGGAGCTCAAAGTGGTTGAATGCATCAGTAAGTAGGAGGACAGTGATCACAAGCTGTGGTGGCCGCTGTGGGAGGATCGCAGTGGCCCTGCAGGAAGAGTGTGTGCAAAGGCCCTGTTACTGCGTAAGAGAAAGGGAAAAACAGCCGGTGTGGCAGGGTGAGCGGGAGGAGTGTGAGCTGACACTGAGGCGGGTGGGAAGAGGACGGCAGGGCCTGCAGGAGACAGCGAGGCCTTCAAGGCCTGCTTTCATCCTCAGGGTTTGCATCGGAGCCATGTGATCTGCTGAGTGAATGGGTGACGGTAGTAATTAGGAGACTTGCAGCAGCTGGGGTAAAAGGTCATCATCACCTGGATGACCAGGCTGTGCTGTGAGGGCAGTGATAGACTCAGATGGACTTGGGAGGGGTTTTTTGGTTTGTTTGTTTTTTTAATGCAGTATAGTTGATTTACAATGTCGTGTTAGTTTCAGGTGTATGAAAGTGATTTGGATATATATGTGTGTGTGTGTTTCCTATTACACATCTTTATAATATATTGAATATTGTTCCTCATGCTATACAGCAGGCCCTTGTTTACCTGTTTTATTTATACTAGTGTGTATCTGTTAATCCCAAACTCCTAATTTATCCCTCCTGCCCCCCTTTCCCCTGTGGGTAACTGTAAGTTTGTTTTCTATGTCCATGAGTCTTGTTTCTATTTTGTAATTAAGTTCATTTGTATCATTTTATTTTTTTTAGATTCCACATAGAAGAGATATCATATGATATTTGTCCTTCTCTGACTTCACTTAGTATGATAATCTCTGGGTCTATGACAGAGATTTTTGAAGATGAGTTGTTAGGAGTTCCTGATGGATTGTGGTGAGGAAGAGGGAAAGATTGTAGAGAGAAAGAGAAAACTCCAGGATAACTCTAGAGTTTCTGGCTTCCTCAAACACCTCATCTCATTCTCCTATAATCCTGGTTGAGAATCATCTGACATTTTCTTTAAACATGTAGATATCCCTCGGTGATGGAAAGGCAGGGGTCAAGCAGTGCTGTGTGTTACTCATGGTCATGGGTCCAGTGGGGGCCTCTTTCTCCAGATGCAAGTCCTTGGGTCACCCTGGGTCCCTGGCCCATGAGGACAGGCCTTTTGTCATTTAAGAACTGAGAAGACTTAAAGATCACTTGTTTAACTTCCTCTATGTAAAGTTAGACATGCTTCCCTGGTGGCTCAGTGGTAAAGAATTCAATTGCAAGGCAGCAGACATGGGTTCAGTCCCTGGGTTAGGCTGATCCCCCTCCAGAAGGAAATGGCAACCCACTCCAGTGTTCCTGCCTGGAGAATCTCATGGACAGAGGAGCCTGGCAGGTTACAGTCAACGGAGTCACAAAGAGTCAGACATGACTTAGCGACTGAACAGCAACGTACAGGCTGAAGCAGCTTGTCTGGTGTCATACAGCTGGTCAGTCTACATTCTCGCCAGAGGTATCAGGCCCGGGCAGCCGGCGGGACCAGTTTACATCCCTGCCGGTAGTTCCCAGATGCTTGGTTCTGGGCAGCACCATTGCGGAGCACTCAAGGTCATGTTGGACAAACTCCTTTTGGGGTTCATGGCTAATGGGAGAGACTGGAAAGTCGTCGGTGCTGGTGACTCACTAAAACACATTTATCTCTACCCAGGTCTGAGGGGAAGAAGCCTTACATATGGAAACTTCTGGTCACAGCTGGCCCTCTCCAGAGGCAAACCAAGGCTTTATAGCAAAATCTGTGCATTCCCCTTCTTGCATTTTCCTCTAATGAGGAAGTTTCCTTTGTTATATTAAAATAATAACTTAGGAAATAAAAGTGTCTTCTACCTGGTAGACCTGTTCAAGAGAAAGTTCATATAAGGAACTTAAAAAAAAAAAGAACGAAAAGACAATGAGCGGCCTCCATTTATGTGGACAGAGAAAGAGGACAAATTACATGGAACCAAGGGCTCTTGCTGAAGAAGAACCTTTCAAACGGGCCTGAGATGACAAAGCAAAGGTACAAATTCACTGGTAGGGTCAAGAACTGAGATGTTGAATCACTTTGCCCTGCAGCAGAAAATAACACATTGTAAGTCAGCTATATTTCAATAAAAAAAAATTAAAAGAGCTGACATGTCAAATGGTCCAGTCAGTTATGATATATGAAAAGGATGGAATATTTTGCAAGTGTTAAAGATCATAGTCTGAAAACTGTAGTGTTACATTCAAATGCATATGGTAGATGATCAAGTGAAATACAGACTCCAAAACTGCAGTATAGTGTGACTACGTAGTGTACTTAAGGAAAAGGACTTAAAAGAATTATACTATTTCCTGCCCCTCTGCATGCCCGAATGTCTCTAATGGAGGTGTTTTGTTTTTTTTTTAACATTAACAAGAGAGAAAGCAACCAGGACCCATTTTTCCCAGTTTAATTTTAATGCTCAAAGACCAAGGAGAGAAAGACAACGACTTGAATTGTCAAAATTCTCCTCTAGGGAAGGATTGGTACCTATCCTTTAGGAAACATTCAGCAGTTGACGGGAACTTGTCACCATGGAGTGGCAAAGCCGGGGATGACAGGTGACTTCAGGGTGGGATCTGCCAGTGGGTGTCCATGGGGGTGCTCCATCCCTGGTGCCATACTCCGCGGCAGCACTAAGGGAGCTTGCCGGTGGGCCTCTGAGGGTTGGAACAACCCACAGGATGTCATACCAGAGGCAACGCTGTGCGCGGTGACCTTTGGTCTTATTTCCTCTCTGGGCCTGTGCTGGGGCTGTGGAGGGCAGCATGAAGGGCACAGGAAGCTTGGCTCTTCAGAAACAGTCATGCTTACCCCTCCCGGGACCTTCCTTGTGGTGCACAAGCATAAGACCCCCTCCATGCCAAGCCTGGCCATTTCAGAAGGCCCAGTGGAGAAAGGGATGCTTGCCCCTCCTGACCAAGAGCGGCTTGTCTTTAACCTGGAAGTCCAATTACCACGCAGGCCTTTCTGTGAAATCTTGAGGATTCTCACAGGTCTCACCTCTCCTGAATGCGTTTCTGCAGCTTTGGTGTGGCATCCTTCAGCCTCTTACCCATGGGGAGCCGTGTTGTCTGGACCCCCTGTATCTCTTCTTCCCTTTCTTCTCTGTGCCTGTGGTGGCCCTTTGTAAGGATATACATATTTTGTCTATTCATTCATCAGTCAATAGATATTTGAATTGTTGCTAGTTTTTGGCCACTACAATGCTGCTCTGAACACATTTGTATAATTTCCAGGTTCAGTTCAGTCGCTCAGTCGTGTCTGACTCTTTGCGACCTCATGCACTGTAGCACACCAAGCTTTATCACCAACTCCCAGAGCTTACTCAAACTCATATCCATTGAGTCAGTGATGCCATCCAACCATCTCATCCTCTGTCGTCCCTTCCTCCTCCTGCCTTCAATCTTTCCCAGCATCAGGGTCTTTTCCAGTAAGTCAGTTCTTCACATCAGGTGACCAAAGCATTGGAGTTTCAGCTTCATCAGTCCTTCCAGTGAACATTCAGGACTGATTTCCTTTAAGATGGGCTGGTTGGATCTCCTTGCAGTCCAAGGGACTCTCAAGAGTCTTCTCCAACACCACAGTTCAAAAGCATCAATTCTTCTGCACTCAGCTTTCTTTATAGTCCAACTCTCACATCTATACATGACTACTGAAAAAATAGCTTCGACTAGATGGACCTTTGTTGGCAAAGTACTGTCTCTGCTTTTTAATATGCTGTCTAGGTTGCTCATAACTTTGCTTCCAAGGAGCAGGCATCTTTTTTAATTTCATGGCTGCAGTCCCCATCTGCAGTGATTTTGGAGCCCCCCAAAATAGTCTGTCACTGTTTCCATTGTTTCCCCATCTTTTTATCATGAACTGATGGGACCAGATGCCATGATCTTAGTTTTCTGAATGTTGAGCTTTAAGCCAACTTTTTCACTCTCCTCTTTCACTTTCATCAAGAGGCTCTTTAGTTCTTCTTCACTTTCTGCCATAAAGGTGCTGTCATCTTCATTTCTGAGGTTATTGATATTTCTCCCAGCAATCTTGATTCCAGCTTGTACTTCATCCAGCCCAGCATTTTGTATGATGTACTCTGCATATAAGTTAAGCAAGGTGACAATATACAGCCTTGACGTACTCCTTTTCTGATTTGGAACCTGTCTGTTGTTCTATGTCCATTTCTAACTGTTGCTTCTTGACCTGCATTCAGATTTCTCAGGAGGACATAAACGTTCTTTTATTTATTATTGTGACTGCACTGGGTTTTTGTTGTGGAGCACGGGCTTTCTCTGTATTTGCGGCTCGTGGGCTTCATTGCCCTGTGCCATTTGGGATTTTAGTTTCCCGACCAGAGATCGAACCTGTGTCCCCTGCATTGGAAGGTGATTCTTAACTACTGGGCCACCAGGAAAGTCCCTGAACATATATTTTCAATTCTAATGGATGTATGCTCAGGAGTGGAACTACTGGAGTATATAATTGTGTATAGCATTTTGAGGAATTGCCAAACCTCTTCCAAAGCCATTGCACCATTGTACAATTCTACCAAGGTTCCAGTTTCTTGACAACTTGACAAACACTTGTAATCTTTCTGATTGTAGCCATGCTAGTGAGGTGGTGTGAGGTGGCTTTGATTGGCATTACCCTTATGCCTAATGATGTCGAGCTTCATTTTCACGTGCTTATTGCTCATTTGTGTTTATTCTTTGCAGATATGTCTGTTCAGATCCTGTGCCTGTTTTTGAATTGTTATCGATCTTTTTATTAATGAATTGTTAAGAGTTCTTTGTATTTCCTGCTTACTAGACCCTGACCAAATACATACTTTGCAAGTATTTTCTCTCATTCTCTGGTTGTCTTAAGTATACATCTGTACTAGTGCCTTTCACCAGAATTTTGAGCTGTTGATTGCCACAAAGGCTAGTGGCACTCCAGCAGCAAACAATTACATCTTTGTTTCGCTAGTATTTTACCCAGCGCTTGGCATGAAATAAGCACCAGTGATTCGAGTAAATAAATGCATGGTTTTCCTTTGCCACTTTCCGGGATAAAAATGGATCTGGGTAAGGCAGGCTGAAATGGATAATAAACTGCCGAGCAAAACCACAGAAGCGAGAGATGCACGTTTGCACACTCAGGCCTCTAGTATGTGGATATCATTTTCGAGATCAATGAAGGGGAAGGATGGACTGCAGCGCTGGGCTTGCACCTGCATTTCTGATGCCGTAAATATACTTATCTGAGATCAATAGGGCAGCTCTGTAAACGTGGTGTAATTATCGCACTGAGAATTATACTTGTCACCTATTGATTGCATCCTCTCAGCAAGTATTTGCACATTTCCTCCTGCCTCCACACCCTCCACCCCAGCTCCAAAATCTAATCCTCTGTGATCTCCTCCCAAATTACTGGGTTCAGTGAAGAAGGGGTGAAATCCAGCAAGGCAGGTGCCAGCTCTCTTGTTACCATCACCTTGGTGAGGGAAGAGGCAGCTGGGAGGGTCTGATTTAGGGGAAAAGGGGGCCAGTGTCACACAGAGGAGTGGAATCAAAGAATCCAAAGAAATGGGTAGGCGTCAGCCATGGGCGGCGGGGGGCTGTGTCTGGAATCAGCTGGAGAGAGAGGGATTTCTCATTCTAGAGATAAGACCTGGAGGGAGATCTAATCCTAGAAAGAGATCACATTCCATAATCCTAGAAAGAGGTCCCAGGCCATCCCTGTAAAGGAAGACATCTATTTATAAAGTTGTTAAATGTCAGATAAACTGTCATCTTAAAAAGTATATGTCACTCACTCATTCACTAATTCTTTCATGCATTGAGTGAACACTTGTTGAGCTGCAGGAAGGACCTTGCCAGGGCTGCAGAGAAGAGTCAGGGACAAACTGTCCTCTTGGAGCTTGTCTCCTTCTGTGAAACCCAGGCAAGGAGGCAGATGAATGCAAAGGAGACTCAGAGGTGGTGAATGGGGACAGGGTCCCCATCCCAGAGGTGGTATGGGGTCGGTCCTCCCCCAGGGGCTCAGTGGGGGGCTCCAGGGAGCAGGTGGAGTCTGCAGGGAGGAGCTGTATCTGTCAGATAGACTAGGGCGTTGCCAGCAGAGAGGGAGTTTCCTGTTGGGGCCTGCACCCGTGAAACCACAGGGCAGGGTGTGGATGGGAACCACAGGGAGTATGCTGAGATGGTGGCCTCGGCTTGTCATCGGGAATGGGGACAGGGAGGCTGGCAGTGGGAATTTCCTGCCCTGTGTTCAGCTCTGCAGGGTGGGGGTTGGGGGTTGGGTGGCAGGAGATCTGGGAGGGAGGGATTGGGACTCTGCTGGGTTGGTCTCAGGGTGGGGTGGCGGCACCCTGCCTGCGCGGCTTGGTGAGTCTGTGTGGGGCACTGCCTCTGTCCCTGGGACACCCAGTCTCATCTCTGAGGCTGACTGGTCCATGAAACAGCATCTTTCTGGGGATAGGGGGTTGGAAGAGCGAGTGGATTGATTGCAACAGTAAGCAAGTCTCACACTTTTTGACTCTTAACACTTCAGAATTACTGAGAATCCCAGTGAGCGTGTGTTTACCTGGGTTAAATCTTTGGATGTAGACTGTACAAGAAATTAAAACTGAGAACACATAGGCACACATCCATCAGCCATCATGTGATAGTGTCTTCAGCCATCATGTGGAAGCCCCCACTATACACTTGAAAGGGGATGACAGTGAAGAAGGCAAATAAAGTCTAGGTAGTAATCTGGGAAGTTTTGATCTCATAGACCCTCCTAAGAGGGTGTTGGGAGCACCAGGAGTTCCAGACCACACTTCAGGGTCCTGTTGGATTACAAGCTATACGTGTAGGTCCGTATTCTGCTTGGTCCCTGAGCCCCTAGTGTGGCTCAGTATTATACTATATATATATAGTATTATATATATAATATGTCCACCTACTGAGTGGGCAGGCCTGGGGTGCTCTCTGGGGGCCAGGTCTTGCTGCCTGTGTGCTCAATCAGGTCTAACTCTTTGTGTCCCCATGGACTGTAGCTCGCCAAGCTCTTCTGTCCATGGAATTTTCCAGGCAAGAATATTGGAGTGGGTTGCCATTTCCTCCTCCAGGGGATCTTCCCAACCCAGGGACTGAACCCCTTTCTCTTGCAAACCTCCTGCATTGGCAGGCAGGACTCTTCACTAACTGTGCCACCTGGGAAGCCCTGGGGTACCAGAGTTGGGGGGAGGGGTGTTTATGGGGGAGGAATATCAAGCCAAGTAAGAAATTCCTGCCCACTGCAGTTCCTAGGGGGCTAGAGTTCAGTGTGGAATTGTCTGTGGAATTCTCCAGGCAAGAATACTGGAGTGGGTAGACATTTCTTTCTCCAGGGGAATCTTCCCAACCCAGGGATCGAACCCGGATGTCCTGTATTGCAAGCAGATACTTCACTGTCTGAGCCACAAAGGAAGCCTCAGAGTTCAGTGTGGAATTGCAGAAGCGGATATTTCTACTGCAACTGTGAGGAACCTGTCAGGGAGGGTGATGAGCCGAGCCCGCAGGCTTCCCCAGGGAAGTAAATCCAGACTCCTAGCCGAAGAGGAAGTTGGCCGATGGAGAATACTGCAGGATGAGAAAGTGGTCCTGTCGGAATTTGATCAGGATGGAAGAGGCCCTTTGGTCAGAAGCCCAGTGACTCAGGGAGAAAGGGGACATATTGGAGGGGGAGAGGTCAGCCTAAAACCCCTCCCCTTCCCTCCCCACTGGAGGATGCCAGCGGGAGTCCGTTGCCAGCCTGAACGCCTCAGGGTGGTGCTGGGTGCAGCCTCCTCTGTGTTGCCTGCCCGGGGCTACTCCAAGGTGAGGGGGGCGGGAGGAGGGGGGCAACTCCCGGCCACGCCCTTCCTCGCCTTTGCCTTGAGCCACGTTCTTCCTGAGGCCTGTGGACCCTCATCAGCTGTTCCTGGCCCTCACTCCCCAGTTCCGTTGTTTCTTCCCCACGTTCTCCCACTATGCCCCAGTTGCCTGGCGCACCTCTGCTGCTTCCTATAGCTCATGCCTAAGAATGATCACCACTCCCTTTCATAGGCTAAGCCACTGTTCCACAACCCTGTGTGTGGTCTAATATTATCCCCATTTCACAGGTGAGGAAACCAAAGCCAAGAGATTAAGTATCTAGCATAAGGCCACAGTGGGGAAGGAAATGGCAATCCACACCTGTATTCTTCCCTGGAAAATCCCATGGGCAGAGGACCCTGGTGGGCTACAGTCGATGGGGTCACAAGAGTCAGACACGACTTAGCGACAAAACCACCACCACCATAAGGCCACAGAGCTAGGAGGTGATGGGACTGGGACTGAACCCGGGCAGTCTGGTTCCAGTCTGTCCTACCAACCGCTGCACTACGTTGACCGCTCTTAACCCGTCATTTTCTTTCCAGCTCTCAAGCCACGTGTCCATTCCCAGGCTTCCACACAGTAGGTGCCCATTAGAGGTTTGACAAATGAGTTTCATCTTCCTATCCTGCCCGCCTCAGCGTCATGCCTTGTGCATTTGCCATTAATAAAGAAATGAATACGTGGGCTGACGAACAGACAAATCGATGACTGCCACCTGTGGGTGTGTGTGGAAACTGTAGTTACCAGCATTCTTCAGGGCAGAGGTGCAAGTTCTTAATGAGTGGACCGGTTCTAAAATCATCCCCGTCATTGGTGAAAGCAGTTTTGAAATGATGATGTCGCTATAATGTCCCTGGCCAACAGAAGGTAGTGTTTTTACTCTTTTATCAAAAGCCAAAGCCTCCTGGGGTATGTGGCCTCCAAGGCCTGGGCTCTTATTTAAAAGCGAGGAGTAGAGTGCTTCCCCAGGCAGGTAGTTAGCAAGCCCATCCAGGGGTACTTGGAGATCAGAGCCAGTTAAAAGTCTGGCCATGATAATTCCCTTATCTCTGACTTCCTGCCAGCACTGCTGATGTCTGAGCTGCTCAGAATCTGGGTGGCCTCTCTGCAGGGCTCTTGATGCAAAATGAGCCCCAGGTGTTGGGGATAAAAAAACCCCTGTTGGTCATTACCACGCCCCCTCTTCTGGGCCACCCTGGGTGCCCTGGCTTTGTGGGGTTTTCCCCTCCAGCTTAGCGATCTGTAGGCATATTTATTTGTAAGTAGAGTAAATGGAATTTTTCAAAGGGAAGCACTTTGCAAATGATGAAAAGAAAACAACTTGGGGTAAATGGCTCATCTGGCAATGGAAAACAGCCCCTGGCATCAAGAGCTCTTTAACCTTGTCTGAACAGGCAGCAGGAAACTTGCCTTCTGTATCATCTTACAGAAAATTTTTCTGTCTCCCTACTGAGGCCGGACCCTGGGGAGAAAGAGCCAAAAACCCAACCCAGGACCCTTGGAAAATTTGATAGGTGGGTGTCTCTCTGCCCCATATGGTCAACCTGAGTACCCTTCCTATCCAAGCCTCTGTGACTTCTGTCCCCAGATGATTCCGTAGTTCTCTACTTGTCTCCTGACTTCTGCCCCAGTCACTTCTGATACTGCAGCCTACAGAAAGATCTAAAAATCCAGAGTGGATCTGCTGCATTCCATCTGTGAACGAGGCCTCTGGTGCCCCGCACACCCGCGTAGAAGCCGCAGAATTAAAGCTGGTCTTACCGAGGCCTGCAGGGCCCCATGTGATCGGGCCCTTCTGTCTTTTTGGCCCCATCTCCTGCTGCAGCCACAGTGGCCTCTTTGCAGTTCTCAATTCATCGAGCCTGTTCCTACCCCAGGGCCTTTGCATCTGCCATTCCCTTCTGCCTACCTCCCCACATCCTCCTGGTTCTCCCTCACTTGGCTGTGGGCTGTGCTCAGATAGCATCTTATCAATTGGGCCCTCCCTGTGGCCTTCTATAAAGCATCCCCCCTTCTCTCTCGCCTGCACTCCCTGCCCCACCACTGTCAGCTTTAGGTTTGCTCCACAGTTATTATCGGAGAAGGCGATGGCACCCCACTCCGGTCCTCTTGCCTGGAAAACTCCATGGATGGGGGAGCCTGGTGGGCTGCAGTCCATGGGGTCACACAGTCAGACAGGACTGAGCGACTTCACTTTCACTTTTCACTTTCATGCACTGGAGAAGGAAATGGCAACCCACTCCAGTGTTCTTGCCTGGAGAATCCCAGGGATGGGGTAGCCTGGTGGGCTGCCTTCTATGGGGTTGCACAGAGTCGGACACGACTGAAGCGACTTAGCAGCAGCAGCACAGTTATATATGTTATTTCTATGTTTAGTTTTTTATAGTTATTTGTATGTTCAGTTTCTGTCCTGTTACATCAAAATATACATCAGAATATAAATGCCTTAAGTACAAGGACTTTATTTACTTTTATTTTAGATACTTTTTAGGAGGTACATCGCATATGGACGATCCATTCATCCCTTGATAGACATTTGGGTGTTTTCCACCTTTTCACTGTTACAAATAATGCTGCTGCAAACTTTTGTGTTCAAGTGTCATGTGAATGAGGAGAGCTTTGGTTGGACATCTTCAAGTCAGTTCACAGATGCTGTCTTTGAGGGGTGTTCATGCCTGGAGCCATGTCCCAAATCTCCCAGTGGCTCCTGAACTCGTTGGTTTCAAATTATGGTTGTATTTTTAGAGAGTGTGTTACTTATCCCAGTAGGCATTCTTTTGCTATAAGACTGATATATTATTAATGTTTCCACTCTCTGTGTGACTGGCTGGGTATCCCTTTAATGCTGCCACCTGCGATTCCTTTCTTTGTACAGACTGGTTAACATCTTATTTGTTTATTTTTATTTTGACTGTGCTGGGTCTTTGTTGTAAGGCTCAGTCTTCTCTAGTTGTGGCGCTTGGGCTTAGGATCTTATCTCCCTGACCAGGGATTGAACCTGAATCCCCTGCAGTGGCAGGTGAATTCTTAACTACTGGGCCACCAGAGAAGTCCCCTAGTTACCCACCTGATGTCTCTCCTAGTTTTACTCTGCTCAGCTCTGTGGCTTTATTTGACTCCATCCTCAGAACTGACTGTGTGCCTTTCTCCCTAGAGCTTCTCTTTTCTGAAGGAAATTTGCCATCCTGCACCAAGAACCCTCGACTCTTAAGTGGATTTGTCTGAAATGTGATCTTTGAGTTCGTCTCATTCCAGTCAACTTCTTTATCTCCTAATTGCATTACCTACGACCCCAGTATGAATTCCAAAAACATTTGTAGAAGAGTCATTAAGTTTGGACTGCTGGTGAGGGTGTGATAACAAAGGCAGCCTCAGGGTTGCTCTGCCAAGTGCCAGAGTTTGAACTCAGGGTGGCTTTTTTCCTTTGCCCAAAGGAAAGCATGTGCAGGTTTGCTCTGAAGGGCATCTGTGGCAGCAGCCAATCTTCTTGGGAAGGAGAATCGAGGTGCAGAAGGCCAGCTCTTTGATTCTGCTCTGAGGACACAAAGGAGGGTTTGTTGAAAATATCTGTCAAAGGTGGCTGGGATTCCAGAGATCATCCATGTCTCACGTGATCAGAGCACCTTTTTAAGGATGAATGAATGAACTGATGTTTTTCTTTTTGGCTGCACTGGGTCTACGTTACCGCATGTGAGCTTTCTCCCGTTGCGGCAAGCGAGGGCTACTGGCTAGCTGCAGTGTGTGGGCTGCTGCTTACAGCCGCTTCTCTTGTTGAGGGGCATGGGCGCTAGGCACATTGGCTTAGGGAGTTGTGGCTCACAGGCTCAGTTAGCTGCCTGCAGGCAAGTGGGACCTCCCCCAACCAGGAATCAAACAAGTAGTGTCCCCTGCCTTGCAAGGTGAATTCTTAACCACTGACCCACTAGAGAAGGCCTTGTCCAGAGCACTTTTGAGTGCATTTTCCTGCATTAGATCAAACCCCAGGGCCTTTGCACGTGCTGTTCCGTGTCAATCAGGGCTCTGTTCCTCTGTCACCACATGGGTAAGGTCTTCCCTGAACAGCCTGCCCCCACCACTCACCGCCCGCCTTCACTCTTGGCCCCCTTCCTTGGCTTTCTTTTTCTTCACAGCACTTATCGTCGCTTTGTATATTATGTATTTCTTTGTCTCTTGCTGTTCCTCAACAGAACGCAAGCCCCGTGAGAGTGCATCAACCAGTGTTACACCTTTAAAACTTAACACGGTTCTCAGAACATAGGAGGGACTCAGTGAATGCATTTGCTTTTTATGAAAACCCTTGGGGCAAAGGTACTGTTAATGCCGTCATGTGGGAAAGGAACCGGAGTCAGATGATTGGAGATAATTACTCAAGGTCACGAGTTGGGATGTGACTGAGCCCTGAATTGAGTTGGTTCTTCTGGGTCACTGGACGGCCACCTCCCAGGCTTACAGGGCCCAAAAGAGCCTCTGTAGGTCCTTTGGAAATTCTCAGAAAAGGCCACAGTCTTCAGCAGGAAGTGGCGCACGAGGTGCACAGAATGGAGTGGAAATTTTAAGAGCTACACAGGAGCTCCATAGGAGCAAGGATTTCCTGTGACCTGAGCTGGAAAACAGGAAATAAATGAAACCTGGAAAAACAGCAGTGGAAGAGCCTTGCGGTGATCAGGGAGGGCGGCAGTGGAGGGAGGGAGGGCGACGCAGTGGAAGTGGCTGCAGGAGGTCGTAAACCTGGAGGAACCCCTCCACAGGATGTCTTAGGAGCCTGTGATGGACGCAGGGCCCACTGGTCCTCTCAGGCTGTTCCGTGCACTTACCTCCACCCCCAGTATGCCCAGATGTCTCTCTGCAGAGGATTTAGCAGTCCAGGGGAGCACAGGCAGTACCCTGCGACCACTGAGTCTTGAGTGCTGTGCTCAGGAGAAACAACAGATACCCCAGGTCACACTGGATCTGACTGTGGGGTGCGTGCTGCGACTTTTCTGTAGGAGGCAGTACCTGTATAGATGGGGAATCAGGATGTCTTCCATTTGTGAAAACAAGCTGGCAGAAAAAGGAAGCTGGTGGTGGTGCCAGAAACCTCACTCAGGATTATCAACTTGGCTAGTGCTGGTGGTCACAGAGCATCAGCTGCTGATGTGAGGAGGTCAGGACTGGAATCAGAGGCTCCCGGGCCGCCTCCTGTTCCTGGGCTTGCTTTCCACGGCCTCAAGTCCTGCCTGTAGACTTTTCTACCTGTTCTGTGCTGGCTCTCCAGAGACCCACAGCCAGAACCTCCTCTGAGAGGCTCCGGGGCACTTGTCCTTGGTGGCAGCACACAGACCACACGTGCTGTGGGGCTGAGGGCTTTCAGAAATTTTGGGGGAGAGGTGACTGTTAAGCCCAGTGCATCAGAGCACAGGAGAGTGAGAGCAGCCTGGGGATTCAAGAGAAAACATGTGAGGACCTCCCCCTGTCCCACCCCATCTCTGCACCTGGGGCCCCAAGCCAGGACCCCATCTCCGCACCTGGGGCCCCAAGCCAGGACCCCATCTCCGCACCTGGGGCCCCAAGCCAGGCCCCCATCTCCGCACCTGGGGCCCCAAGCCAGGACCCCATCTCTGCACCTGGGGCCCCAAGCCAGGCCCCCCTCTCTGCACCTGGGGCCCCAAGCCAGGACCCCATCTCTGCACCTGGGGCCCCAAGCCAGGCCCCCCTCTCCGCACCTGGGGCCCCAAGCCAGGACCCCATCTCCGCACCTGGGGCCCCAAGCCAGGCCCCCATCTCCGCACCTGGGGCCCCAAGCCAGGACCCCATCTCTGCACCTGGGGCCCCAAGCCAGGACCCCATCTCCGCACCTGGGGCCCCAAGCCAGGACCCTATCTCCGCACCTGGGGCCCCAAGCCAGGCCCTCATCTCCGCACCTGGGGCTCCAAGCCAGGCCCCCCTCTCTGCACCTGGGGCCCCAAGCCAGGCCTCGCCCTTGGGGTCCTCAGAAAGAGACCCTTAGCCCCATGGGTGGGTGAAAGCCCCAAGTGAGTTAGAAGCCCGGGATGCCGCTCAAATTCCCGGACTCTGCGTGGAACTGAAGAAGGACTTTTAAAACTAGACCTGACAGGTCAAAATAAATGCCCTCCACCATGAGGAGCAGCCCCATTTGGGCCTCTACGGCTGTCTCAACTTCAGGCTCTCCAACAACACCCTTCATTAATGTCCGCTTCGTGACCCGCGCCCGGCTCCGCACAGCTCTCCTCACCCTGCTTCCCCGCTCTTGCCAGCGGCCTCCTTCCCGTCTCACCGGCCTGGCCTTGTGACTGGAGTGGCCAAGACTCGCCTTAGGGTGTGCCCTGCAGAGATGCAGCAAGGGAAACAGGGTTCTCGTCTGAAGGCACCCTCAGGCTGGGGGAGTTAGCGGGAGCGTGAGAGTGTGTAGGCGAATCTGTATGTGACTGTAAATCTGTGTATAAGTGTGTGAGTCTGCGTCTCTGTGAGAGTCTGAGTCTGCGTGTGGATGTCTGTGTGTATTTCTGTGTGAGTCTGTGTATGAGTGTGTGTATGTGTGTGCCTGAGTCTGAGTGTGTTTGTGTGTATTTCTGTATGAGTCTATGTCTGTGTGTATGAGTGTATATATGTGTGTGTCTTTGTGTGAATGTATGGGTGAGTCTGTGTCTGAGTCTGTATGTGGATGTCTGTGTGTCTTTCTGTGTGAACCTGTGTATGAGTGTATGTGAGTCTGCATGTGTATGTGTGTCTGAGTCTGCGTGTGGGTGTGTGTGTGTACTTCTGTGTAAGTCTTTGTGTGTGTGAGTCTATGTATGTCTTTGTTAGTGTATGTGTCTGTGTGTCTCTGTTTATGTTTGTGTGTGAGCATGTGTATGTGTGTATTTTTGTATGACTGTGTCTATATATCTGTGTGTGAGTGTAGGTATGTGTGGGTCTTTGTATTAATGTTTCTGTGTGAGTCTATGCATGACTGTGTGTGAGTGTATGTATGTGTGTGTCGGTGAGTATATGTTTGTGTGTCTGTGTTTCTGTGTGAGTTTGTGCATGTCTGTGTGAGTATATGTTTGTATGAGGGTGTGTCTGTGTGTGTCTATGTATGTCTGTGTGTGTATGTATGCGTATCTCTTTCTATGAGTATGTGTGTCTCTGTGAGTCTCTTTGTCTGTGTGTGAGCATATGTTTGTGTGTGTCTTTGTATGAATGTGTTTCTGTGAGTCTATGTGTGTGAGCGTTATGTATGTGTGTGTTTCTGCATGTCTGTCTGTGAGTATATGTGTGTGTCTGAGTATATGTTTGTGTGAGTGTGTCTTTGTATGTCTCTCTGTGTGTGTCTTTGTATGAGTGTGTATCTGTGCGTGTGCATGCACACATGCCCTCAGGGCTGTTCTTAGGCCTGAGTGTGGACACTCTGCTCTAAATGGCTTCCCTCCCAGAATGGGCTGCTGGAGGCCTCTGGGTGGAGAGAGGCAAAGACTTCTGCGCCAGTCCAGCCCGAGGAGGACATGCATCCCAGACCCCAGCTGTGTGGAAGGGAACGGGAGCTCAAAGGGGAGCACAGAATGGGCTCTCGGGGAGCTCGAAGCTGGCCGCCGTCAGCATCTGCTTGGGGCAGCTGTGCTGAGAGTCAGTGTGGCTCTCCCCAGCCAGGCTCGCTCGGTGAATCACCCAGAGGGCACCCGTGCTCTCGCTCTGGCGGCTGCAGGGCGCTGGTGGCCAGCAGATGATGGGCCGCTCTGATCTGGAGCAACGCAGCAGAGTGGAGGCAGGTGGAGAAACGACCCAGACCGCGATGGGGGCCGCCCCAGCTGCACAGTGCCCGTGCTCGGGGTGGCAGTAAGGTCAGGGCATGTCTGCTCCGTGACAGATTTGGGTTGCCGAGGAGAGAGGAGTCCAGGTTTGGTCTGACTGAGACCAGTACAGATGGAGTGGGCCACAGTTGGGGAGTGTGGACGGCGCAGAGTTTAAGCCAAGGAGGACTCTGAAGGCCGAGTTTCCTCTGCTGTCTCGTGCGCACCTCTCAGTGACGGTCTTCCCTCTGAACACAACGTGGCATCACTGTGTCCCCACGCTGCCTTGGGCAGAAAGCCCCCTCTTGGATCTGGGCACAAAGTTGCAGTTCTGAGCAGTTCAGGCTATGATGTATTGAGTCCAGCGCCCGAATTTTGTGGACTCAGGTTTGTGTTAAGACACTAGGCAGCGATGTGCTTTTCAAATGCAAATTTTAGGAACATTTATTTCCCTGGGTCCCTTAGCATTAGCATTCTCCAGGTCCCAGTTAGCCTGGCATTTTAGGATGCCTCAGCAGGGGAAGAAAGCCGTTCCTGGGCCTTGTTGACTCTTCTCAGAGCCAGCAGCTGGCAGGACTCATGTAAAGATGTGGTTTCAACCCGAGGCTGAGTGATAAGGTGGTGCTTTGCAGAATGTAAAAAATGTGAGCCCTTGCTTCTGAAAGAGCTTGGCTGCTCTACCACAAATCACATTTGTATGGCATTTTACTTCCAAAGGACAGCTTTAGTCATGGAGAAGACAAAAGCTCTAAGTTGTTTTTTTTTTTGGACAGCAAGAGAGATGAGACATAATTTGTGTTTTTGAACTCTGCTTTCGAATCACTTTATAAATGGCTTTAAAACTGTCATAGTGTGTGTTCAGGCTGTTATAACATAAATACCACAGACTGGGTGGCTCAAACAACAAACGTTTGTTTCTCACGGTTTTGGAGGCTGGGAAGTCCAAGATCAAGGCCCTGGCAGATCCCGTGTCTGGTGCGGGCTCACATTCTGGCTCCCCTAGATGGCTGTCTGCTCACCGTGGCCTCACATTGCAGAGGGAACATGGTTGCTCCCTGGGGTCTCTTTTATAAAGCGCTAACCCCTTGGACTACAAGGAGATCAAACCAGTCCACCCTAAAGGAAATCTACCTTGAATGTTCATTGGAAGGACTGATGCTGAAGCTAAAACTCCAATACTTTGGCCACCGGATGCGAAGAACTGACTCACTGGAAAAGACCCTGATATTGGGGAAGATTGAAGGCGGGAGGCGAAGGGGAAGACAGGCTGAGATGGTTGGATGGCGTCACTCAATGGACGTGAATTAGGGTAGGCTCCAGGAGTTGGTGATGGACAGGGAGACCTGGCCTACTGCAGTCCACGGGGTCGCAAAGAGTCAGACACGACTGAGTGACAGAACTGAACTGAATCCCACTGATGACGGTTCCAACCCTCATGTCAACCCCAGTCACCTCTCAAAGACCCCATTTCCTAATATGAGAACACTGAGAATTCAGATTCCAACATAAAAATTCAGTATGCAACATACACATTCAACCCCTTCCAAAAACTCTTTGTAAATGGTCCAGAAGAGCTGCCTCTGGAGTTTTTTTTACTATCTGTTTATGTTTTTATTTTTGGCTGTGCTGGGTCTTCATTGCTGTGTTGCTTTCTCTAGTTGCGATGAGTTGGGGTGACTCTCTGTGGGGGTGCTCAGGCTTCTCACTGTGGTGGTTTCTCTTGTGGAGCACAGGCTCTGGGCGCTCAGGCTTATTTGCTCTGTGGCGTGTGGGATCCTGACAGACCAGGGATCGAACCTGTGTCCCCTGCATTGGCAGGAGGATTCTTAACCACCGGACCACCAGGGACGTTCTCTCTGAACTAGTTTTGAAATGCCTTAGTCCATTTGCGTTGCTAATGGTTTTCTTTATAAAGAGGCACAGACATGATTAGATGATACGAATCTATGTCTAAATAGATGCAGTAGTTCTTGCTTTTATATTTCTTTTAAATAAAAATTCTACATGATGAAAGAGCTTTCTAATTGTCAGAGCATACCGGGGAGGTTTAAGGAAGCACAGAATGCAGTTTTCTAGTTTGATTACACAGAAGTGGCTTGGGGTCTAGATTAATCTATAAGAGTACAAATAACTCCTTGGTAGCTCAGCTGGTAAAGAACACACCTGCAATGCAGGAGATCCCAGTTTTATCCCTGGGTTGGGAAGATACCCTGAAGAAGGCAAAAGCTGCCCACTCCAGTATTCTGGCCTGAAGAATTCCATGAACTGTACAGTCCATGGGGTCTCAAAGAGTTGGACATGACTGAGTGACTTTCACAAATCCCATCTTGAAGCTTCTGTGGTATCCTATGGTATAATAGCTACCATAGTTATGCTTTTCTTTGGTTAATAATGCTATGTGCCTCTTTTGCTCCCCACCTTGTACACAGGAGCTGATATGGGAACATAACCCCAAAGCATTGCCACAAGGTGAGGACAGATAGCGCTTGACATACAATAATACTCCAGTCTTGGATGAATCCCATGGCATACCAATAACCCCAGGTGAAATGAATTAATTAAACCCATTTTACAGATGGATTCACCATTTGATCCTGGTCCTGTTGACTTCCAGCTCCTGTTTTCTGTCCTATTTTCCTGGATCCTGTTCAGTTCAGTTGCTCAGTCATGTCCAACTCTTTGCAACCCCATGAACCACAGCACGCCAGGCCTCCCTGTCCATCACCAACTCCTAGAGTCCACCCAAACCCATGTCCATCGAGTCGCTTGATGCCATCCAGCCATCTCATCCTCTCTCGTCGCCTTCTCATCCTGTCTCATCCCCTTCTCCTCCTGCCCTCAATCTTTCCTAGCATCAGGGTCTTTTCAAATGAGTCAGCTCTTCGCATCAGGTGGCCAAAGGATTGGAGTTTCAGCTTCAACATCAGTCCTTTTAATGAATACCCAGGACTGATTTCCTTTACGATGGACTAGTTGGATCTCTTTGCAGTCCAAGGGACTCTCAAGAGTCTTCTCCAACACCGCAGTTCAAAAGCATCAATTCTTCCATGCCCAGGTTTCTTTACAGTCCAACTCTTACATCCGTACATAACCACTGGAAAAATCATAGCCTTGACTAGATGGACCTTTGTTGGCAAAGCAATGCCTCTGCTTTTTAATATGCTGTCTAGGTTGTTCACGACTTTCCTTCCAAGGAGTAACTGCCTTTTAATTTCATGGCTGCAATCACCATCTGCAGTGATTTTGGAGCCCAGAAAAATAAACTCTGACATTGTTTTCCCATGTATTTGCCATGAAGTGATGGGACCGGATGGATCCTATTACCTATCAAATATTAAATATCTAGATCCTGGGAGCTGTTATATCAAGTATCAAAAGCACAGTTTGGGGCTATGGTTACTTTCAACAATGCAGCCATCTGAGAGGCACTAGATCATACTGCAGGAATAAAGGTCAAGGTCACTGCTTTAGCAGTCTCCCAAATCCTGTGAGCATGAGCTCTCTTCCTATCTACATTGTCTGCAAGATTCAATGCCAAGAGTTCTCAAGGGCAGATCTTCTGGCAGCCGGACCAAGAGGAAGGCTTCGCCCCCTGCTCTGTCTTGCCTCTTCTTTCAAAGATGCAAGGTGCCTTTGCAATGCCCGTGTCGTATCTTCTCTACCCTCTTTTCCCTTCCCTTATTTGTTCAGATGCTTCTGTTCTGGCTCTTTGCTCGATTCCTCTCCCTCGTCGCCTCGGAAAGTACCCAGGTAGGCAGCCCATCCATCAAAATGCAGCGCATGTCCACTTTCTCAGAGCAAATGATCATAAAGGCTGCGGAGGAAAGCACGTGCACCCCGTTTCAGTGCAGGATCAGACACTGGGAAAGTTGTCTGCAGGATGCCCTGCAGCCCGCTCTGGGCTCCCTCCGCCTCCCTTGGGAAATGGAGGGGAAGGAGTGGGAAGAGAGTTCAGCTGATGATACTGTCAGATGATGCTTTCTAGCCTCCCGAGAGCTCTCTTTCCAGTAAATTCTGCAGAGTTCTGTTGGGATCATTGGAGACAGAGTGTGAGTCATAGATTGGCCTTCTAGAACTCTCTGGACTCTTGTTTATTATGCAGCATGAAAGTGGTCC
This sequence comes from Madoqua kirkii, assembly GCA_006408675.1. NCBI lineage: Eukaryota > Metazoa > Chordata > Mammalia > Artiodactyla > Bovidae > Madoqua > Madoqua kirkii. The sequence goes on along the minus strand of SJYC01134139.1, from coordinate 52,872 downwards.
CACTAGAACAGAACAGTGCCTCTCACTGATCACATCTGGTCGCTAGGGGAGATATTGTTTTCCCATGTATTTGCCATGAAGTGATGGGACCGGATGGATCCTATTACCTATCAAATATTAAATATCTAGATCCTGGGAGCTGTTATATCAAGTATCAAAAGCACAGTTTGGGGCTATGGTTACTTTCAACAATGCAGCCATCTGAGAGGCACTAGATCATACTGCAGGAATAAAGGTCAAGGTCACTGCTTTAGCAGTCTCCCAAATCCTGTGAGCATGAGCTCTCTTCCTATCTACATTGTCTGCAAGATTCAATGCCAAGAGTTCTCAAGGGCAGATCTTCTGGCAGCCGGACCAAGAGGAAGGCTTCGCCCCCTGCTCTGTCTTGCCTCTTCTTTCAAAGATGCAAGGTGCCTTTGCAATGCCCGTGTCGTATCTTCTCTACCCTCTTTTCCCTTCCCTTATTTGTTCAGATGCTTCTGTTCTGGCTCTTTGCTCGATTCCTCTCCCTCGTCGCCTCGGAAAGTACCCAGGTAGGCAGCCCATCCATCAAAATGCAGCGCATGTCCACTTTCTCAGAGCAAATGATCATAAAGGCTGCGGAGGAAAGCACGTGCACCCCGTTTCAGTGCAGGATCAGACACTGGGAAAGTTGTCTGCAGGATGCCCTGCAGCCCGCTCTGGGCTCCCTCCGCCTCCCTTGGGAAATGGAGGGGAAGGAGTGGGAAGAGAGTTCAGCTGATGATACTGTCAGATGATGCTTTCTAGCCTCCCGAGAGCTCTCTTTCCAGTAAATTCTGCAGAGTTCTGTTGGGATCATTGGAGACAGAGTGTGAGTCATAGATTGGCCTTCTAGAACTCTCTGGACTCTTGTTTATTATGCAGCATGAAAGTGGTCCCACTAGAACAGAACAGTGCCTCTCACTGATCACATCTGGTCGCTAGGGGAGATGATTCAGGCACCACAAACCACCATGGGGACAAATTGTACCAAAGTCTGGTCCTAACGCAGGGAAGTCTTCTGCTTCAGACAGGGAGTGAAAAGGAGCTGGGATGGAGACATGTGACACCCCCTCCACTACTGTGTGCACGTGTGTGCAGAGCACCTACACGCTTGCACATGTACTACACACATACATGCCCATCATCTTTATGCCCTAACGACAGGCTCTGCACTGCTATCAGTCACCTGAGGGTGGCCCTGGGTATTGGTACCTTTATGCTTTGCATGCGCACCAACACCTCTGCATGGAAACCTCTTTCTTTTTCCTCCACCCCGTGGATCTGGAAAACCACGGTGCTTCATGTAGAGTCAGCTCAAGGGTCTCTTTCTTTGGTAGCCTTCTCTGAGCCCCCCTATCCCCACATACATACACAGGGGCTCCCTTCCAATGATGCATGTGACACGGCCATCCTTCATCATCACTCTGTGATATGGCATCTGTTGCCCACAAGCCTGTCTCCCCATTCTATCCCGAAGAGCAAACCATGTTTTTTCATTGTAAAAATGGATGTGTACATCAACATGCCTGGCACATACAGGCCATTAGTAGATCTTTGTTAAATGAATGAATGAGCAAATGAACAAATATAGGAGGAGGAGGATTGCTTTGGAATATCTGGCCATCATATGTGGACACTAAGAACTCATTGTTCTTATGCAGTAAATTTCTTACACTTGTCTGTCTCTATAGTTATTATCCTCTTTCAATTAGGAACACTACCAAAATCTACTTTGGACTTGGTAATCCTCAACCTATATATATTGGGTTAGTCAAAAAATTAGTATGGGCTTTTCCATGAAATGTTATGGAGAAATCCAAATGAACTTTTGGCCAACCCAATGATTTCTTTTCTGGTAGACATGTTAGAAACGTCCCTGCTGTTGCTAAGGCTGGCCTCTGTGTTCTCAGCTGAGACATCTCTGTTCTCCCATGCAAGGGATCAAGCTCCCTCTCCAGGCCCTCCTGATGGTGGAAACTGGGCTCGGTTCCAGACTGAGTGGTGGGAAGGTGGCCAGAGTTAGCCCCTTGGATTGCGGCTAGAAGGAAATTGGAGCTGGAAGCAGTGGTCAATTTCCTGGCTTTATGGGCCAGAATTCCCTAGCATTACATTTGCCATGGTAACCAGGGTAGTATAGCATTTTCCCCACTCAGCTAAGTGCTAAAAGGTAAAAAGACTTTCCTTGCTCACATGGAAAAACATTTAACTCCAATCAGGAAAAAAAAAAAAAGTTCTTGGGGCCATTAAAAAAAAAAAAGACACTGGCATTGAAATATAGCACCTTTGTTCAGGCTGTTCAGAACACTTCATAAGGAATGTCCTGGCTGCACATGTAGGAGAGAGGTAGGGTTTGTTCCGAGCTGCACTTCAGTGTATGATTTAAAATGTGGCCACAGTGCCGGATATTTGCATACTTGTCTTGGGCCCTGTTTTTAAAGCAAGGAGAGATGTGATGAAATCCGCAGCTGGTGAGCTAGCCCCAAGCCTGGGCAGTTGGGGCTCCAGCAAGGCTGTGGAATCGCTCATGTGAGGTGCCTGTAGGGTGGGGAGAGGTCTGCATGCTGTCCTGTGCCTGCAGCCAGCACAGCAGAGTTGACGTGGAATTCTAGGTCTGTGACCGTTCCCTGTGACGCTCCTGCAGTAGGAAAGCAAGAAGGTAGGGAATGAGCTGTCACTGGTTTGCAGGGACCCAGAAGGAGCCCTGGTGAAGCTTTATTTACTTATTTATTGTTGTTTAATCGCTCAGTTGTGTCTGACTCTTTGGGACCCCATGGACTGTAGCACGCTGGGCTTCCCTGCCCTTCACCATCTCCTGGAGCTTTTTCAAACTCATGTCCATTAAATCAGTAATGCCATCCAATTATCTTGTCCTCTGCCCTCCCCTTCTCCTCCTGCCTAAAATCTTTCCCAGCATTAGGGTCTTTTCCAATGAGTCACTGTTCATATCAAGTGGCCAAAGTACTTGAGCTTCAGCATCAGTCTTTCCAATAAATATTCAGGGTTGATTTCCTTTAGGATTGACTGGTTTGATCTCCTTACTATCCAAGGGACTCTCAAGAGTCTTCTCCAACACCACAGTTCAAAAGCATCACTTCTTCAGCACTCAGTCTTCTTTATGGTCCAGCTCTCACATCCATACATGACTACTGGAAAAACCATAGCTTTGACTCTATAGACCCTTGTCACCAAAGTGATGGTCTCTGCTTTTTAATACGCTGTCTACGTTGGTCACAGCTTTCTTTCTAAGGAACAAATGTCTTTAATTTCATGGTTACAGTCATCATCTGTGCTAGATGGTTCTTTTAAAAAAAAAAAATGAATGGACCCATTTTCCCCAACACCCTCATACCTCCAGGTCTTTCCTGACCAAAAATAGTGAGTGTGGATCCCAATGCCATGCAGTGTCTCGCCTTGCAAGACATGTCTGCACAGACATGAAGCTTCCTTTTCACAACCAGCAGCCTCCCCCAGCCAGAAGAGCAGATGAGGCTGATACCTGTTTGGCAGACAGGGAGTGTGTGTGTGTGTACAGATCCTTAGGTAGTTATAGCCGTATATGTCAGATTCTCACTATTGGTGAATTGTATATTTGCAAACTCACCTACTCAATACTTTATTTGAAACCTCAGGGTCAATCCTTGTAACACTTTTGTGATCATCTGTCACATGTACAGAGTACCGAAACGTTCAAGTGACCCCCACACATCCCCAGCGAAGGTCACATAAGGCCATACCCTGCCTGCTTGTTTCAGCTCTGCTACTGCAAACAAGTGTCCTTTCTGTGCTACTGCATTTTTGTCCTTTCTGTTGGTGATTTTGCTGTTTGACTATATTCTTGCCTGGAGAATCCCATGGACAGAGAGCCTGGGGGGCTACAGTCCAGGAGGTCGCAGAGAGTCAGACACGTTTCACCTTCACTTTGCTCTTTGAAATGACCCCCGGGCATAGTGCTGAAGTGCTGTCCAGTGTCCCTAAGTGCAGGAAGACTGTGCTGTGCCTGATGGGGAAAAGAGGTGTGTGATAAGCTTGGTCCAGGCATGAGTGACAGAGCTCATGTTGAACTGCAAGTTCAATGTTAATGAATCAGGAACATATTAGATAAGTCTTGAGCCTGGCATGCTGCAATTCGTGGGGTCACAAAGAGCTGGACATGACTGAGCCACTGAACAGAACTGAAGCAGAAACATCCTAAGCAAGGTTGTACATGGATCTGTTGATGGAACTGCTGCCTCCAGAGGCTAGCAGGTGCCTAACTAACCATGTAGGTCCCCTGGGAGCAGTGGTTCAGTGTTCACTACTTCAGTCTTTGCAGCACCTACATGGGGCAGAATTACGTGATTCATGAGTACTGAGAATGAATTGACTAAAGTGCTTCGTGCAAGAGTTGAACGTAGACTCTTGTATCTGCGGTGCCACATTTGGAAACATTTGGCTGTGGTCATGTGGAGAAACCTCTCGGACACAGATTGTGGGCTCATGTGGGTCCAGTGCTGGGGTAGGGATGGGAATGGAGAGGAGGGGGCTGCTGTGAACAGGACCCCAGGAAGATGCTGTGTACTGACCTGTACTCTGGGTGAGAACCGAGGCCCAGGGAGCATCCTAACATTGCCCCCAGTTTGCTTCCTGTTACTCCCTGGTCCTTTGCGGGTCTCGGCTATGAGATGAACTGTGCCCCCATCCACACAAACCCTGGAAAGCACAAGGGGGTGGGCCCTGGGGCAGGGGACTGAGATGGAAGGGTGAGGACTTTCAGCTCTCCACTCCCTCAGTCCCCAGAAAAGAAATGGTAATGGATATCCAGGAACAAACAAGTTCCTGCGGGCCCACTGTGGCCAGGTGCTGCACATTCGATCTCATTTAAACTTGACAGTGATCATCTCCTTCTTGTGACTCGGAGCGGTTGCACAGAGGTTACCTGAATTGTCAGAGGACATGGCTAATAAGGGATCGAAATTAGGTTCAAGCCTCAGTTAACTAATGATGCAATGAATGGGCATCGGTGGGTGACTGGAAGAACAGCAGGAGGAAGCTAGGGTTTTGTCTGAGTGTATAAAATAAGGGCCTACCCCGTGGCTCAGCAGTAAAGAATCCGCCTGCATTGCAGGAGACATAAGAAACCTAGGATCAATCCGTGAGTTAGGAAGATCCCCTAGAGTAGGACATGGCAACCCACTCCAGTTCTTGCCTGGGGAATCTCATAGACAGAAGAGCTTGGTGGGCTGCAGCCCATAGGGTCGCAAAGAGATGGACATGGCTGAGTGACTCAGCACACAGCATGCACGTCTAAAATAATGGTTCCTTTGAGGAAGATGGAGTTGCCTGAGTGACTGCAGGGGACAACAGTGAGTTAAGACCATGGTTCTCAATCTGGGGTGATTTGTCCCTTAGAGGGTGTTTGGCGATGTCTGGATTCATGTTAGGTTGTTGAGGATGGGAGGATGCAATGGGCATCTAGTGGATGGAGGCCACTCAATATCCTGAGATGCACAGCGCCGCCCACAACAAAGAATTACTCAGCACTAAATGTCACTAGTGCTAAGGCTGGGAAGACCCGAATTAAGAGGAAACCAGGTTCTTAAAGGAGGTGTATGGCTCAGATATCTGGGGTCCGAGTGTGGAGACCCCCAAGGTGCCTGCAGACAGGCCAAAGGGAGACTGCAGTGTTGTGACCACGAGGGATAGCGTTTTTATTATAATGGGGGTTTCCCGTTACGTTTCCTCTGTTGACAGATTAGAGACTGTGATCCGGAAAACTTCAGCAAAAGTATTTCCTTCAGACCTGTCATCATTCCTGGCTCAAAGTTGACTTTTTCTTTGTACATTCTCTGTATTAAGTAAGATGTACTCTGTCTGTGAGCCCTGCGGTCCCATGGTGGCAGACAAGAGATCAGTGACAAGCGAGAGAGACAGTGTCCCCGGACCTGGGAGGCCAGGCTGGGGGCCTTTTGCTGTCTGTAATGACCACGGATGTGGGCACCGCTTGGGGCCTTCACTGGAATCTGACACTAAGGACAAGTCCAGGGGCAGCAGTGGGTCCCAGAAAACAAGGTCTTAGACTGACCTAAGTTTAGGGACGTCCCCGGTGGCTCAGACAGTAAAGACTCGGCCTGCAATGCAAGAGACCCAGGTTTGATCCCTGATGAAGATTCCCTGATGCAAGGAATGGCTAGCCACTCCAGAATTCCTGCCTGGAGAATTCCCTAGACAGAAGAGCCTGGCAAACTACAGCCCATGTGATTGCAAAGAGTCAGACACAACTGAGCGACTCACACTTTCACACACAAGTTTAGGGATACCATTGACTTTATTTTTCAGACTCTTCTTATTCTTCGCAAGGTTTGTCTGTTGGGTGTCTGCAGGCCTATTTGCAGTATATATTTGCGGTGTGTCCTGGAGGAGCTGGTGAAGTTTTCAGAGACAGACTCATGAATAAAAATGAATTGTGCAAATTCCTTCCTGTGCTGGGAGTATTTGCCGATGTTGGGAAGGGGGGCACTAAGCTGGGGGCATGTGTCAGCCTAGAGGAGCCTGAGGAGGGTGAGGGATGTCTCAGCTGAGTCACTGTCTGGACCAGAAGGTGGAGGAGGAGTCCAGGAAGAGGGAGGAAGATGCTGGAAGGTGGAAGCAGCCAGGCAGAGGGCGGACTTGGCTGTGGGAAGTCAGCTTAGCCTGGGGCAGGTGGATAGACCCAAGGCCATGGAGAACCAGGTGCCTCTGGAAGAGGGATCACTGAAGTTTCAAGGGAGATTTCTCTTTAATTTTTTTAATTTGTATTTTTTTAAATACAATTTTCAAAGGTTACTTTTCATTTACTGTCCATTAGAAAATGTTGGCTGTATTCCCCAGATTGTTCAATACATACTTGACGCTGTCTCACACCCAGTATTTCATGCTTCCTGCTCCCTGATCCCTGCGCTATCACTGCTAGTTGATCTGTGAGTTTGCTCTGCTCCTGTTACATTCAAGAGTTTGTTGCATTTTTTAGATGCCACTTATAAGAGATCCCATACAGTATTTGTCTTTCTCTGTCTGACTTATTTCACTTAGCATAATGCCCTCCGAGTCCATTCATCTTGCTGTAAGTGGGAAAATTTGATCATTTTATATATACATGTCATATATATAGGGCTTCCCTTGTAGCTCAACTGGTAAAGAATCCACCTGCAATGCAGGGGACCCCAGTTCAATTCCTGGGTTGGGAAGATCCCCTGGAGAAGGGATAGGCTACTCATTCCAGTGTTCTTGGGCTTCCCTGGTGGCTCCGTCGGTAAAGAATCCACCTTCAGTGCAAGAGACCTGGGTTCAATCCCTAGGTTGGGAAGATGACCTGGAGGAGGGCATGGCAACCCAGTTCAGTATTCTTGCCTGGAGAATCCCATGGACAGAGAAGCCTGGCGGGCTGCAGTCCATGGGTTCTCAAAGAGTCAGCCGTGATTGAGCAACTAAGCACAGCACATCACAGACAGATAATGTATATACACATGCACACAAAGAAACACACATATATATACACTGCATCTTCTTTATCCATCTGTTGATGAACACATAGGTTGTCTCCATATCTTGCCAATTGTGAATAATGCTTCTGTGAACATCGGGGTGCATGCGTTTATTGGGTTAGTGTTTTTTTAAATAAACCCAGGAGTGGAATTGTTAATATCAATACCAGGTCCTATAGTAACTATTTTTAGTTTTTGAGAAACTTCCATGCTGCTCTCCACAGTGGCTGCACCAATTTTCATTCCCATCAACAGGGTAGCAGGGTTCCCTTTTCTCTACACCCTTACCAACACTTGTTATTTGTATTCTTTTGATGACAGCCTCTCTGACGAGTCTGAGGTGATGTCTCATTGTGGTTTTGATTTGCATTTCCCTGATGCTTAGCAGTGCTGATCATCTTTTCAGATGCCTCTTGCTGCTGCTAAGTCGCTTCAGTCGTGTCCTACTCTGTGCGACCCCATAGACGGCAGCCCACCAGGCTCCGCCATCCGTGGGATTTTCCAGGCAAGAGTACTGGAGTGGGGTGCCATTGCCTTCTCCATCAGATGTCTCTTGGCCACCCGCATTTCTTTTCTCTCAGAGAGGCAGGATTCCTCCAAGAAGGCAGACCCACTTCCAGCCTCTCCGCAGTGGGCAAGTGTAAGGTCTCTCCAAGTGTTGTGATAAAGCCAGTGTCTCATTTTGCATCAAAAGAGAAGGTGATTTCTTCATTGAGAAGCACACCTTGCTGGGCACTAGATTCCCTTCCCAGAGCATGGGAGCCTGGGTGTCTGGCTGCCTGGGTTCCCAGCCAGCATCTCTGCCTCCTCACTGTGCACTTGTGGGTCATTCACTTGATTTCTCTGTGTCGCAGTTTCTTGTCTGTAAAATGAGTAGGATACACCATTGGGTTTTTTATTTTATGAGATGAAATGACTTACCACAAATAAGTGAACGTGTTAGTCGTTCAGTCATGTCTGACTCTTCAGGACCCCTTGGACTCTAGCCCGCTAGGCTCTTCTGTCCATGGGATTCTCCAGGCAAGAATACTGTAGTGGGTTACCATTTCTTTCTCCAGGAGATCTTCCCAACCCAGGGATCAAACCCATGTCGCCTGCTTTGCAGGTGGATTCTTTACCATCTGAGCCACCAGGGAAGCCCAGTGCAAATAAAGTAAATCCTCAGTTAACATCAGCTAGCAAGTGCCCACTTTACCGTTTAAGGGAGGTAGTGGAAAAGAACTTGGAGAGAGAGTGTCAAGCCCCAGGCTGAGCTTGAGAACTGGAAGCCTGATGTGCTGCAATTGGCTGTCAGAAGTGCCCTGTTTTTAATTGAATTTGAACGCCTTTGCCTGGGACTGGCAGGATCACGTTCTATCCTGCACTCCACCCCCCTTCCCCAAACCTGTCCAGCCTCACACACTTAGTAACCCCTGATCTTGGCTCCCTGGACACAGGGGCAGAGAACACAGGAAGCTGTGGTTCATAGGGAGGAGAAGATACAGGGTAAATTGCAGGATTAGCTCTGAACTGAGCCAGCTGTCACACCCACAGACATGGGTGTGAGCCCTTTTGATAAAATGGACTGTTTTCAAAGGCCGGATATATCCTGCACTCCACCCCCCTCCCCAAACCTGTCCAGCCTCACACACTTAGTAACCCCTGATCTTGGCTCCCTGGACACAGGGGCAGAGAACACAGGAAGCTGTGGTTCATAGGGAGGAGAAGATACAGGGTAAATTGCAGGATTAGCTCTGAACTGAGCCAGCTGTCACACCCACAGACATGGGTGTGAGCCCTTTTGATAAAATGGACTGTTTTCAAAGGCCGGATTCTGCCCAGATGCTCACTGATGATCAGTTTCCATGGCAGCAGGTTCCCAGGCCAGGAGGGGGGCCCACAAACCCAGATGGTGGTTGTGAGCCTGTGTCCAGCTTGACCCTTCCTTGCAAACGCGGCTCCCTACCCCCACTCCCTTTTTCCGTCCCACTCTCTCCTTGCACTCCCACCCCAGCACCCAGGGGGCGCTCCAGGCAAGAGCCTCCCCTGGCATTCAGCAGCCTGGAGAGCAGCGCTTGCAACAGAGCCCGGTAGGAACTCGCGCCCTGGAGAAGGCGGGCCTTAGGCTGAAGTGTGACCTTGGGCAGCTCCTCAGGCCTCACAGTGGGTGTGACGTTCTGCCTGTGACATCGGGGTACTGGTTTGGCTTGCATCAACTCTCTGTGATTGTTAGGATGCCACAGACAGGCGGTGCGTACAGAGGAGACTGAAAAAACTTTGGTCGGTATTTACTCTGCAAGGAGTAGGCATTCAAAATCATTCAGTTAGTATTATTTCTCAAAGCATGGCCAGGCAGTCCACAGCCTAGGACTGCAAGGATGCCTGTGTGTGCTGATTGGGGTAAGGGACCCAGACTGCCCTGGGGAGAGGGTGGATGGAAATAAAGGTATTCTATAGGCAGAGAATTTTTTTTTAAATTCTAACCATGCATAGCTTATTTTTTAATTTATTTTTTAATTGTTGCAGCTTTATTGAGATATAATTGATATGTAAGTGTGCTGGGCTGTGTCTTCAGAGTAGGAGTGGAGTAATGTCCTGATTTGGGACTGCTCTCAGGCGGATTTTGTAGCCTGGCGAAGGGTCCTCAGCTCCCTGGGACTCTGCTCCCCCAGCTCCAGGCTCAGCTTGTTTCCCTACAGGTGGGAGGTTGGGCTGCTGCTGGTACAAGGCGCTCTTCTTAGCATCCTTCCTGGCCTCCATTACCTTGAGGAAGACAATACAAGCTCCTTCTGTATCTTATGCATCTAGGAGGGGAGGTTCTGGACCAAAAAGGAGTTTGAATCTCTGCTCTTTGCTCCTTGTTGTGTGATGGGGAAGCAAAAGTATTTTGCCTTAAGCTCTTTATCCTTTAAAATGGAAATACTGGAGTGCAGAGCCTGCCTCTAAAGTCTGTAAGGACTATTGGATGTTCTAACCCTGTTGAATGGTTAGAACACAGAGCACTCCATGAATGTTCACTATCATGATGAAAAATAATCTGATATCTGTTATTATCATCTTTAGCCACTCTGAGTCCCATTCTGTCAGTAGAAATGTAATGGGAAGGACTTCCCTGGTGGTCCAGTGATTATGTCTCTGAGTTCCCAATGTCGAGGGCCTGGGTTCAATCTCTGGTCAGGGAACTTAAGATGTTTCATGCTGTAGGGTGGAACCAGAAAGAAAAAAGAAATAGGACGGGAGACACAAATGCAAGCTGGGATTGTAAATTTTCTACTACCTGAAAAAGTAAAGTAGCTACAGTAAAAAAAAAAAAAAAAAAAAGGAACAAGTGAAACCAATTTTGATGCTATATTTATTTAATCCAAAATATCTTACAATATCATTTTGACACTTGATTGATACAGAAGGCTATTTCACAATTGCTACATTAACTATTTCACAGTTGCCCTTGGATATTAACTTTTTGAGACCCAGTATGAGTATGCTTTCAATGCGTCTTCGTTTGGACCAGCTACATTTTAATAGTCCTGTGTGGGTAGTGGGTATGTTATTGGATAGCATTGCTGTAACCATATATGTGACCTGCTTCCAGAATGTGCCATCATCCCTCGAAACTTCTGCTCATCATACTCTTCCTCATCAGCTCCATTGTCTTTATTGGATAATTCCATTTATCCCTCAGAGTGAGGTCTGGCATCAGATTCTCCTGGGAAAATTTTGTGACCCCCTAGTCTGAGATAGGGCCTCTCCGCCCACAGGTCTGGACTGTTGCCTGTATCCCGTGGGCTTTGGTGGATCACAGGAGCAGTGGGGAGGGGTGAAATGGAAGGGGTGACTGTGCACAGTTATGAATGGTAACCCAAAGGAACATTGGCAGGCATATTCATATTTGCTTTCTCTTCTACCTTTTCGTGTGTTTGGACATAGTTTACAAGCAGTGGTATTTCTCTATACTCATTGCTTAATACAGTCTTGGATTTATGTGATTTAAGGTGTAGGTTTTAGGTGTATCAGATCATGTGATTTGGCTGAAGTCGGACTCCAGAACCTTAGATGGACAAACAAATTCCACAAAAATTTGTTTTGCTCTTTGTTGTACAGTGGAAGAACAGAAATGAGAGGAGACGTAAGGAAATGCTACGTTCTACGTTTAATAGTCGGCAGACTTACAAATAGTATCTGATTGGCCAAAAAGTTTGTTCAGGTTTTCCATGCCATCTTACAGTGAAACCCAAGTGAACTTTTTGGCCAGCCCAGTTTTATCAGGATTGGCTCCTGTCACATTCGTGACAACTAACCTGTGTTTGCTTCTTAAGCATTTTATTTTGTGTTGAGGTATAGCCAATGAACAAACAATGCTGTGATAGTTTCAGGTGCCCAGCAAAGGGACTCAGCCATACATATACAGGTACCCATTCTTCTGACTCCCCTCCCGAGGGAACATAGGTATACCTACGGCTGATCCATGCTGATGTTTTGCAAAAAACAGCACAATACTGTGAAGCAATTACCCTTCAATTAAAAATCAATACATTTAATTGAAAAAAACTCCCCCTCCTATCCAGGCTGCCAGCTAACATTGAGCAGAGTTCCCTGTACTATATAGTCGGTCCTTATTGGTTATCCACTTTAAATATGGTGTATGCACGTGTCCATGCCTAACTATCCCTTCCCCGCCATCCTTTGCCCCACAACTGTAAGTCAACTGATCTGATTTTGAGCCCTTTTCTATTCCCTGTGAGGCCTTTGCCATATTGCCTAGTCTTTACCTGTCTCGGTTTCCTTGCCTGTCAGCTGGGCATAATGACCATCTGAGAGAATTGTGATAAATAGAAAATACATTAAGTAGAGTCTATTAATTTTCATCTGGTAGAGTTTGCTATTGTTTGCTTTTTTAGTTATTCACGTGTGATTTTGATAAGTCATGATTCTCTGTTTTTCTTTTGAAAAAAAAATTATTGATCCAAAACTGAAAAAGGAGTATTAAGCTCATTCATATGATACTGTTCTTTTCAATGTCTCCTTGTTGCTAATTTTCAGATGCTGAAGTAAAATATACTTTCTTCATACCATCTATCTTATACAAAATGACCTTGTTTGTTATTTTCTTTTCTTTTTTAAAAGTCAGTTTTTTTGAGATATTACCTCTGATAAAATGTACTCTTTCCAGTGTACTGTCTGAGTTTCGACAATTGTGTATAGTTGTGTGAGCACCCTTGTAATCCAGATATAGAAGTTCCATCACTGCTGGAAGTTGTTTCTGCCCTCTTCCCAGACCACCCCTTGCTGCCTTTCCTGATCCCTGGCAGCTACTGGTCTGAATACTACCCTAACTGACTTGTCTTTCTCGAATGTCATGTGAATGGAACCATTGTGTATGTAGCCTTTTGTGTCTGATTTCTTTCATTCAGCTTAATGCTTCTGAGATTCAGCAGTGCTGGAACACTACCTGTAGTTGATTCCTTTTTATTGCTGAATAATATTTCATTGTATAGACATATCAATTTGTTTATCCATATGTCAGTCAAGGGACATTGGGCTGTTTCCAGCTTTTTACTATTATGAATAATGCTCATATGAACCCTTGCCCACAGTTCTGTGTTTTCATTTTTCTCTGGTAAATACATAGATATGGGATTGTTGAATTTTATGTATGTCAGTTCAGTTCAGTCGCTCAGTCATGTCCGACTCTTTGCAACCCCATGAATCGCAGCACGCCAGGCCTCCTTGTCCATCACCAACTCTGGGAGTCCATTCAAACTCATGTCCATCGAATCGATGATACCATCTAGCCATCTCATCCTCTGTCATCCCCTTCTACTCCTGCCCCCAATCCCTCTCAGCCTCAGTCTTTTCCAATGAGTCAGTTCTTTGCATGAGGTGGCCAAAGTACTGGAGTTTTAGCTTTAGCATCATTCCTTCCAAAGAACACCCAGGACTGATCTCCTTTAGAATGGACTGGTTGGATCTCCTTGTAGTCCAAGGGACTCTCAAGAGTCTTCTCCAACACCACAGTTCAAAAGCATCGATTCTTCCACAGTCAGCTTTCTTCACAGTCCAACTCTCACATCCATACATGACCACTGGAAAAACCATAGCCTTGACTAGACGGACCTTTGTTGGAAAAGTAATGTCTCTGCTTTTGAATATGCTCTCTAGGTTGGTCATAACTGTCCTTTCAAAGAGTAAGTGTCTTTTAATTTCATGGCTGCAGTCACCATCTGCAGTGATTTTGGAGCCCCCCAAAATAAAGTCTGATTTGGTATATCTCATTTTAATATTGTTCTTTCTATTTATGTTGTCTGATATTTTTCTGTCCATTCTTATATTTTTATACTTCCTAGAGCTTATATTTTACGTGCTTTGTCAAGCAGAATATATTTGGATTATGGTTTATCTCTTTAAAACTCATTCTAGCTTTTTGTGGATTACTCTCCTTCTATGTGGATCTTCTATTTGGATTTTAGGTTTTGTGTTTGCTTACTTATATATTTTATCTTTCCCTTTATTAATTACTGGGTGTGAATTGTTTTTAATCCTAGTAATGTTTTTCATTAGATTGTAGACCTATATTTCTTTAATCATTATAGATAAGGGGAAAAAAGCTAGGAGTAAGATCTTCCTTCCCATTGAAAAAATAAGAAATTAATTGACTTTCTTCCTTTGTTGTTCAGCCAGCCCTCAGCCAATTTCCAATTATTAATTAATCTAAGGTTATAGTCTCTGATTCTGTATAGACAAAGGTTATCACTGCATAATTATTTTTATCATAAAATATGTCTTCAAGCTCAGTTTTTGGCTTTCATACTCAATTTTTAAACCAAAATTTTAGCAGCCATTTATACTTCATTCTTTACTTTTAGATGATGTTATTGCTCTTTGCCTTTCCTAGTATCCTGGGACTTTCTCATTCTTGAGTTCCTGATTTTAGTTCTTGAGTATGTGTTTGAAATGTTTTCTCAGTAAAAGCATGTGGATGATGTATTGGGTTGGCCAAGAAGTTGGTTCGGGTTATCCATAATGTCCTATGGACAAGCTCGAACAAATTTTTTGCCAACCCAATCTGAGTTCCTGAGTATCAGAGAAGGCTTTGTGTTTCTTTTCACCTCAGTAATGAATTGCCCAGGTAGAAAACTTACTTTTCACAGTCATTTTTCCTGTCACTATGGAGCTGTTGTCTTTTGGTGGAAGAGTAAGCTAAGAACAGCCTGACAATTCTTATATTTTTATACTTCCTAGAGCTTATATTTTACGTGCTTTGTCAAGCAGAATATATTTGGATTATGGTTTATCTCTTTAAAACTCATTCTAGCTTTTTGTGGATTACTCTCCTTCTATGTGGATCTTCTATTTGGATTTTAGGTTTTGTGTTTGCTTACTTATATATTTTATCTTTCCCTTTATTAATTACTGGGTGTGAATTGTTTTTAATCCTAGTAATGTTTTTCATTAGATTGTAGACCTATATTTCTTTAATCATTATAGATAAGGGGAAAAAAGCAGGAGTAAGATCTTCCTTCCCATTGAAAAAATAAGAAATTAATTGACTTTCTTCCTTTGTTGTTCAGCCAGCCCTCAGCCAATTTCCAATTATTAATTAATCTAAGGTTATAGTCTCTGATTCTGTATAGACAAAGGTTATCACTGCATAATTATTTTTATCATAAAATATGTCTTCAAGCTCAGTTTTTGGCTTTCATACTCAATTTTTAAACCAAAATTTTAGCAGCCATTTATACTTCATTCTTTACTTTTAGATGATGTTATTGCTCTTTGCCTTTCCTAGTATCCTGGGACTTTCTCATTCTTGAGTTCCTGATTTTAGTTCTTGAGTATGTGTTTGAAATGTTTTCTCAGTAAAAGCATGTGGATGATGTATTGGGTTGGCCAAGAAGTTGGTTCGGGTTATCCATAATGTCCTATGGACAAGCTCGAACAAATTTTTTGCCAACCCAATCTGAGTTCCTGAGTATCAGAGAAGGCTTTGTGTTTCTTTTCACCTCAGTAATGAATTGCCCAGGTAGAAAACTTACTTTTCACAGTCATTTTTCCTGTCACTATGGAGCTGTTGTCTTTTGGTGGAAGAGTAAGCTAAGAACAGCCTGACCTCTGTTCCTTTGTATGCAGATAACATGCTGCTTTACCTTCAAGCCTGTAACCAACCAGCTTTGTCCTCATGGTGTGTGGTGAGAAGTGAACCATCTGTCCAAGGATATCCTGATACATTTCCTGTTGTCAGTGAGACACTGAAAGGAAGCGTCTCCTGGCAGCTCTAGAAATGGTTTTCATTAGGTTGTAAACCAAATAATAGCTCAGTACATTCTGGTTTAATTAGGGAGGAAAGAAAAAATGCTGGGAATGTACCCCAGGAAAATGGAATCCTAAGACACCGCAAGAAAGAAGGACCAGAGGCCGATCTTTCCTTTGCATGCTCACCCTACTGGAAATGCTTTTAATGGTTGAGGTTAAAAATATATTTTCTTGTTTTTAATATTACTAATACTTTTAAAAACTGTGTCCACTGCATTGGCTGTGCTGGGTCTCCGTTGCTGCGCGGGAGTTTCTCTCGTTGCAGCGAGCGGGGGCTGCTCTCTGGCTGCGATGCGTGGGCTTCTTGCAGTGGCGTCTCTTGCTGCAGAACCTGGACTCGGCTCTCGGGCTTCAGTAGTTGCGGCGCACAGGTGTAGCTGCTCCACGGCATGTGGGGTCTTCCCGGGTCAGGGACAGAACCCGTGTCTCCTGTATTGGTAGATGGATTCTTTACCACTGAGCCACCAAGGAAGCCCCAGAATAGTATCTTCCAAATGGTTCCCCCCTCCTCAGTGGACTCTAAACGTGACAAGGACGAGGACATTGGCCGTCTTGTGTTTTGCTCACTGTTGTCTCCTCAGAACTTGCATGGGACCAGGCACAGGAAAGACCCTCACTCAGTAAACGTTGACTATTGACTCACATATTGAAAATGGAAATATTGATTATTGGATCAAATGTTGGACCGGATAATCTCCCACATAAACATAAACAACATGCCTTTTGCTTCTAGCCGGTTTCCTCCCATCACCACTTTGGGGGAGATTTTTAGATTTCTCAGATGCACCAGGGCTAGGAAGGATGTCTGCTGGAGGTCATTGGTCAAAGTCAAATCCATAAATCAGTTACCAGAGGGTTTTTCTCACCCATAAATTATAGCCTCAGTCCTGCACAGCTCTGTCCTCCCATTATGGTTTATGAAGACAGATTATTTCTGATGTCGATATTTCCAATCCTTTAATTCTTTCTTTCCTCAGTGAACTAAGCTCCCTCATTCTTCAGTAAAAATGGAGCTGTGCATCAGTGCCTGGCATCAGCACAAGGGAAAAGCTTTCTGTGAGCATATGGCCTTTAGAATGAGAGCCAGTGATCTTTAGTTCTTAATTACCCAAACCACTGACTCATCTAAGCTCTGGTCCATATTCCAAAGGGGAGCAAAGGATTTGGATGTCAGTTTAAGTCTTAGCATCTGTTCTGTATTCAGGGCTCAGAGTGGGAGAATGTGCTTTTTTTTTTCTCTTCTCAGTGGAAAGTACTCCTTTTCCTATTCCCACTAGAAAATTTGTACATGTATTAGAATTTTCCCACCAGAGTAGATTTAATAATTACCCAGGTGTTTACCTTTTGACAGCATATGCTAATGATTTTAGATTCATAGAATAAATTCAAGTCATGATTCCTTCAAATCATGAATGAATTCAAATGTGAAAGCTGCTGTTGGAAACAGGAGTTCAGGGGCCAGCAAACTATGGCCCACAGGCCAAATCCTGTTTTTGTCAGTAGAGCCTAAAATAGTGACTCTGGCCTTTTACAGGAAAACTTTCTGCCAACTTCTAATCTAATTCAGTGCTTAGAGTAAGCTATCACCCTCAACTAGCCCATCTGCTCCTCTGTCTCTACACCATCTCTCCCGCTGGTTCCCTAACTCGATGACCAGCCTCAGTACTTTTTCAGTACAGTTGCTTATTTGTATCTGACTCTCTGTGACCCCAGAGACTGCAGCACATCAGGCCTCCCTGGCCATCACCAACTCCCAGACCTTGCTCAAACTCACATCCGTCAAGTTGCTGATGCCATCCAACCATCTCATCCTCTGTTGTCCTCTTCTTCTCCTGCCTCCTCACTTGGGCTAATTACCACTTATGCATTCAGATCTGCAATTTCACCTCTGATGTACAGATGCCTCATCTGTGCAAGGAGAAGTGTAATATATTTCTTGTGTTAAGCCTTGTACCACATTAGCTTACATGCATAAAGCACCTAGCATGGTACTTGGCAGTTAGGAGACCCTCAGTCTATATTCCCCTTCCTTCTTGTTACCTCTTTGCCAACACATGTGACCATCTGTCCATGCTAGGAAAAAAGTTAACGGCCCCAGAGTGCACAGAAGTGAATTTACAGTCAGACAGCCTAGGTTTAAATCACTGCTTTGCCCCTTCCTTACCAGCTATGTGACCCTGACCCAGATGTTTAATCTCATTAAACCTGCTCCCCAAACAGTGATAATAATAGAGTCTGTTTCCTAGTCATATTGTGACTACTCAGTGAATAATGCATGATAAGCACTTAGCAAAATGCCTTGCACCCAGTATGTACTACGTAGCCCCACGTATCATTTTCATCATCCTTTCATTACTGAGGTGCAGGCTGCTGGTGAGGATGGTGACTTTCACCAGCTCTGCTCCCATTCGTCAGCCTCACCTCTGCCCCTGATATCCGCTTCTGCAACAAAGAAAGCAGGCGCCCTCCTGGGGGGAAGTGAAACTCAGTTTCACCTTCTGAAATGGGGCATCACTAAAAATAAAGGGATCATTGGAGAGGTGGGATTTACTCATTTTGTTTTTTATTCTATTTAAATGTTTTTGTTGTTTTTGCTATGGGCCATTTTTTAAACGTCTCTATAAAATTTGTTACAGTATTGCTTCTGGTTTTTGTGCTGGGTCTTCACTGTGGTCAGTGGCCTCTGTTGCCCCACACATGGGCTTCTCTGCTGTGGTGGTGCTTGGGCTTGGTAGTTGTCAAGCTTGGGTTCTCTAGTTGCGGTCCATGGGCTTCGTTGCCCCGTGGCATGCAGGATCTTAGTTCCTTGATCAGGGATCGAACTCATGTCCTCTGCACTGGAAGGTGGATTCTTTACCACTGGACCACCAGGGACAACCCAGCACATTTCTTCCAGGTGCACTGCCTGTTTGCCTTCAGAGTTCTTGCTTCCTTCGTGGGTCCCCTCCATCTTCACTGTGCAATTGGAGCTTTATGTCTCTTCCCAGCTCTCAGGGGACTGCTGGGGTGGGAGGAGGACACCACCCTCAGGTGGAGCTCCCCGCCAAGTCATGTTAGTTCATTCCTTTGTTTGTCCATTCACTTTTTCACTCAACATTCATTTTACTCTTCTGTGCACAGAGAAATCAAGGGAGATGAATGCTTAGTTCTGCTGTTAAAGAGCCCAGCA
Source organism: Madoqua kirkii (assembly GCA_006408675.1). Lineage (NCBI taxonomy): Eukaryota > Metazoa > Chordata > Mammalia > Artiodactyla > Bovidae > Madoqua > Madoqua kirkii. The sequence goes on along the minus strand of SJYC01134139.1, from coordinate 33,912 downwards.
TCTTGGGCCCTGATTTTGAGGATGTGTTGGAAAGGCAAGAACTCGAGGACTGGGGACATAGGGAGTTTAAAGTGATCGGAGTGAAAGATGGTGAGTGAATGAACAGAGTGATGGAGGGTTCTAGGCTAGGATAAAGCGCTCATCCTTACGAAGTTTGTCATCTTATTTCCAGTGGGTCCCTTCAAAACACAGCTCCTTGACTATAGATCCCCCTTGCTCAGGGATCATTCTGCAGGGCTCATGCGTCCCTGCCTCCCTTGGGAGCATTTTCCCTTGCACGTTTCAGCTGTGGGTGATCAGAGGGCAACCTGGAGTCACTGCAGTGTGAGTGAGTATCTCTTCCTCTCCTGTGATCCATGAGCAGACCCAGCCCCCGGGAACACCTGCTTTCAGTGTTTGGCACGTGCTGAACGGAGGCAATTGGCTCACTTTCCCCAGACCCAGGACACGGTGACTCCAGGAAGGAGAGCACCTACCCACCCTCCTTGTGCCCTAGGGGCCGGGAGACCATATGTCAAGCCCCTTATGGAACAGTGATCCCCCAGGGGTGAAAGTGCCCTGCAGCTGTGCCTTTCTTGTCAAGCACAGGCCTGGGAGAGCCAAAAATAGCCTGCCCTGGGACCAGAGCCGTCCAGGAAGTGGTGAGAGCGGGTTTCCTCCCTCCCCGGAGAGCCAGCCAGCATTCCTTGTCCGAGGCAGCCTGGGAGGGTAGCATCCTGGGCTGGGGAGGGGTGACTGGGACCCTTGGGTTCCTGTAGCATCAGCTAGGCCCACCTTCCTCTCCCAGCTCCATGCACCCTTTGTGCCAGAGCTCTCCTCAGAACCCCCTGCTCCTGCTCATAAAGCTCCGCCAGATGTCATCACCAGCCAAAGGGAAGCGTGACCCAGCGTGTGAGGTCACTTGGAGTGTGCCGGATTCTCTCATCTCCCATTTCGCTCTCCCCTGCCCCCCACCCCATTCCCTTTAGGTCCCGCTGAAGTTACTCCTCAGCGTTTCCCAGACAAGCCCATGTTCCTACCTCGTGGCTTTTTGCTCTGGCCATTCTCGCTGTGAATACTTCCTGCCTGTGGACATCCTACAGGTCCTTCAAGGATCGGCTCAGGTGCCAGGTCCTCCTGGCATCATAGGCGTTATCGTTCACCTTGGACTCTTCGGAACGAAATTCCCAAACCAGAACTGCCTGGGCAGACCTGGCCGTGAATCTCTCCAAGAAGCTGTTGTGAAAAGGAGCGGGTCCCTCCCTTTCCTAGTCCGCTCACTTCTTTCTTGGTAAAACCCTTGGAATGGATGCCAGGCTGAATATGAACATCAGCATAATGAATATGGACATCAGCGTAAACGTTCAGTTCCTGTCCCGGCGTCTCAGCTCTGTGGAATGCTCTCCCTTCCCCAGCCTCCAGCACGACCATGTGCTTGAAGGTCCATTCATAGAATCAGCTTGTGGGGGAGCATGTTTGCCTGGGACATGCCAGGTTCCATGCGTGTTCCTCTGCACCACAGCACTGCTCAACCAGGTTACCCACATCAGCCCCAGAGGAGGCAGGCCCCTGCCATGAAGCCTGGCACCCTGTTTCAGCTGGCAGGCCAGACTCTCCCGGCTTCAGGCAGCTGCCCCAGGAGGTCCTGCCAAATTTGTGACAGGAAGAGTTAGCTGATGGTTGCCAGGAAAGGACCGCCTACGGGTCATGCCAACCACACATTCCTTGAGGTGGGAAACGTGGCAGGGCTTCTTATTTTACATCGGTAGATCACTAAGCAATCGGAGCAAGGCCCCCAGCTCTAAAGTGACTTAGCCTGCACACAGAGTGCCTGTTGAATTAACTTCACAGTCTGGCCTTGACTTTAAGAGGTGGGCTCAGGTGGTGCCATGGTAAAGAATCTGCCTGCCAGTGCAGGAAATGCAGGAGATTCGGGTTCGATCCCTGGGTTGGGAAGGTCCTCCTCCCTGGAGAAAGAAATGACAACTCCCTCAAGCATTCTTGGCTGGAAAATTCCATGGACAGAGAAGCCTGGGAGGCTGCAGTCCTTGGGGTCACAAAGAGTTGGACACAACTGAGCACACACACACTGTCTCTCTCTGTATGAGAAATAGTTGTTGGAAGTAAACTTCTACACTTTAAGAGCCCTGTTGAAGTTTCCTTTAAGAATTCATGAGACTAATTGCACCCAGAGGAATAATTCCCAAACTGTTTTTTTTCCCTTATTTTTTTTTTAGCTAGGGAATTCTTTATTCAAACAAATTCTTAGGCAGACATCCAAAATGGAAAACGATGAAACAGAGCTTTTCTGGGTGAAGGAGATGATGGGGCTTGAAGGTCCATGTACCCCCCCAGCCAGCCCCTTCTCCTGAGAATCTGAGAAAACAGCATTTAGGGAGGAAGACCTCTGCCCTGGAATCACAGATGACTTGGGTTGCTAACGGGGGAGGCACAGGACAAGTGTGGCAAAAGAACAGGTGCTGCCCACCAGTGTGTGGAGCAAATGCTGGGGCTGTCTGGATTTGCCCAGAACCAGCCAGCTCATTCGTGAAGGCACCCCACGAGTCCCAAGGCCCAGGCTGCCCACACCACAGCCAGCAGGGATCGAGAGCCCATCCGAGTATGGCTTAGCTGCACATCCCAGGAATCGCATGGCCCCGTGCCTCCCCAGAATGGCATCCCTGCTTGAGTCTATGGGAGCCACAGCAAGAGGCAACTCCATCCCCAGGAGAGTGTCCTCTCCATTTTGCTGCTGTTTAGTCACTCAGTCTTGTCTGACTCTTTTGCGACCCCCGGAGTGTAGCCCACCAGGCTCTTCGGTCCATGGGATTTCCCAGGCAAGAATACTGGAGTGGGTTGCCATTTCCTTTTTCTCCAGGAGATCTTCGCAATCCAGGGACTGAACCCATGTCTCCTGCACTGCAGACTGATTCTTTACCACTGAGCCACCAGAGAGATCCCATCTCTCTATGTATCCCCTTAATTATTCCACGCTGCCAAGGGAGAGGCTCGTCAGAAGCAGCAGTCACGTTTTAACAAGTCACAGCTTACAAGATGCCCTTGACTTCTGGCTATAGCAATCGATGATATCTGAACAGGCATGGTCCTGTGTGCTGAGCATTTCATTTCATTTTTACAACCCTCCCATGAATATTGCCCAGTTAAGAATTTAATAACAAGACCTAGGTACCTTTTCCCCCACATTTTCCTCAGAGCACGGCCTTGAGAGTCACTGGGTGAGAGGAGAGAGTTGCTGCTTATTTCTAGAGCAATCCTCAAGTTGCCCCTGCCCTTCATCCTCATCCTTTGTCTGATATAATGGGCATGCTGTCCAGCTGAGGCAACCCAGCTGGTTTCTCTCTAATTCCAGCTTAATCTTTAATTGACTCCCCTGGACGGACTGAGAGCTAAAATCCATCAGGAGGAAACACAAGGCTGAATTTTGCCCCAGTGCTCAGCACACTTTTAAAAGTAAATTATTTATTTCCTTCTCGAGGCAGTAAAAGCACATTTGTTTGCCTGCAACAATGGGGAGGCCGTGGGGCCTGATTTTTCACTTGGTGAAAATCAAGATTTAATACTTATGACCGAAAACAATAAAATAGTGTTGATGGACAGAAGCGTAGATCAACATGAAATTTGCCATGCGAGCAGAAACAGGGTGGAGGGCAGCTGGAATTCACCAACACATGCATTGTGGGAGTCCTGATGAAAGGTACTCCACCAGGGGTACATCCCTGAATCCTAGCAGCGCTCTAATTTGGGTCTAGATGCTGCTGTGTGCTGTAGCATGAATCTGTCTATAGTAACTAGGCTCATCAATCAAGGAGGGAAATGAAGACAGTTACTAGGGAAGAGGTGAGACACTTGGTGGAGGTGGACATGGTTCCTGCTCACGTGGTTTTCCAGCTCAGCCACTGCACCTCTGCCCCACTCCCAACCAAACAAGAATTCTGTTTATCCAGACGGGGAGCTGCAGGGTCAGGTTCGCTCTTGTTTCGTCACCCTCTGAAAAGGAGGGTCTGTGCCTTCATCAAGGTTTGCTTGCTCGCCTGGCCTATCCAATTTGTTGACTTTTCTCAAGGGCCAGTGGTGGGAACCCAGTGCTGAGACCTAAATCCTCTTTCCAGACTATTTCTGAAGCTTCAAAGGGAGATAAAGGTCTGTCTGATAACCTCTCTCTTCAGCTGTGTTTCCACAAGTAGAGAAAAAATGAAAGTTTAAAAAAGATTCCCTGGAGGATTCAACTGTCCTTCTTATTGGAGATTTATGAATAATTTTAAAAGTGCAAAATTTTCACAAAGTCTAGTTACCTTGTTACCCTTTTCCTGAGAGATAAGATGGTATATTTATGTGAATGCATCTAGATAAGGGTGTCTGAATGCTTTGGCTTAGTGAAACTTTGATCAGAAAGTTTCTGTAAGTGCCAAGAATAATAATCTTTATTTATATATAAATTATGCACTTGTGTTACTTTGTTAATATAAAAGTTAAATTATGGAACAAACCAACACATAAAAAGAGGAGACATGAAATAAACAGTATTTTTAAATGTCATCTACCTAATCCTGATGGCTTCATACTATTAGTTCACAATGAAAATAGTGACGTTTATTATATTATAAATTATTTTGAGTATAAATCGATATTTCAAATTATTTTCTCCATGATTTCACATTTGTTGCTGATCTTTTTTGCCATTGCTTTTAACCTTGTAATATGTCTGACAAAAATTTTGCTTAGGGAAGTATGAAGCCTTAATATGAATTTTCATAGAATGTTCACACCACATTCCCACCACCCATATCAGGTAATGCAACATACAGAAGCTTCCAGCATGGCTTCCCTTGCTGCTATCCACCCACTTTCCCCCAAAGTAATCAGTCCTCTGATATCTTATTAATGTGGATACCCTTTACCTGTCTTTGAGTTTTATATTCAGGTGACCCAGCAACATGGGTTTGAATCACATGGGTCACTTTACATGTGAATACTTTTCAGTAGTAAACACTACAGTGCTATATGGTCTGTGGTTGGTTGAATCTGTGGATACAGAAGGCCAGCTCTAAGTATGCAGCAATACTCACGTTGTTCAAGTTGTTCAAGGTGCAAGTCACTCAGTCATGTCTAACTCTTTGTGACCCCATGGACTATATAGTCCATGGGATTCTCCAGGCCAGAATACTGGAGTGGGTAGCCTTTCCCTTCTCCAGGGATTCTTCCCAACCCAGGGATCAAACCCAGGTCTTCTGCAATGCAGGAAGATTCTTTACCAGCTGAGCCACAAGGGAAGCCCAAGAATACTGGAGCGGGTAGCTTATCCCTTCTCCAGCGGCCCTTCCCAACTCAGGAACTGAACCGGGGTCTCCTGCATTGCAGGTGGATTCCTTACTGAGGGAGCTACCAGGGAAGCCTACTGAAATGATACTGTGCGTAAACTATTGTGTATGGCTCCTTGTGCTCTGCACTGCTCGTCAGATTCACCTTGTTGGGTGTGGTGGTGGGGAGTTTGTTCTCCTGCACCCCGTGGCATGATGGGTACCACCGTTTCATCATCTGCTTCATCCACCATGCTCTCAGTGAACGTGTGTGCAGTTGACTAGTTAGAGGCTGTCATGATTACTGCCCTCTGTGGGCGTTATAATGCATAAGTTCTGGTGAAGGTCTGCATGTGTTTCTGTTGGATGTGTACCTGGGGGTGAAAGTCCTAGGTCATCAGTATCTTTATCCTTAATAGTCCCACTCAGAGGTTTTCCAACATAGTTGGACCAATTGCATTTCCAAGTGAGCAGAAGATGTGGAACATTTTCATGTCTTCACAAACCCTTGGTATTATTGTCTTTTTAATTTTTATATCATTTTTAAAGGTTACTCTCCATGAAGAGTTATTGCAAAATATTGGCTATTTTCCGTGTGGTACAGTCCATCCTTGAGCCTGTCGTATATCCAATAGTTTGCACCTTCCACTCCGCCACCATCGCCCCTCCCCCCTGGTAACCACTTGCTTGTTCTCTCCATCTGTGTCTGCTTCCCTTGTGATGTATTCACTAGAGCTTCCCTTATGACTCAGTGGTAAACAACCCGCCGGCCAGTGCAGGAGACACAAGAGATGTGTGTTTGATCCCTGAGTCGGGAAGATCCCTTGGAGGGGAGGGCATAGCAACCCACTCTGGTATTCTTGCCCAGAGAATCCCATGGACAGAGGAACCTGGCAGGCTACAGTCCATGGGGTCGCAGAGTCAGACATTGACACAGTCACTAGTTTGTTGTATTTTCTAGGTTCCACATGTGCGTGATAGCGTACAGTATATGTGTTTCTCTGTCTGACTTATTTCACTTAGCACAGTGCTCTCCAAGTCTATCCATATTGCTGCAAAAGGCAAAATTTCATTCTATTTCATGGCTGGGTATATTCCTATGTATATGTCTGTAAATATATAGAGAGCACCTCTTTTTTGTCTTTTAACTTGAGCCCTTCTGGTGATACACAGTCCTTTGGTCAGACAAAGGGTACCCTAAGCTCTGGGCATTACACGGCTCTCCTCCAGTGTGCCTCAGAAGGTGGAGTGGTGAAAGGGTTACCCCCTAGAGTGCTCATTGCAAGGGGCCCTGGAGTTCCCTCTGCCAAGGACCGCCAGACCACTTCTAGAGCCTGCATGTCCTGCAGAGAGTGACCCCCAAGGTGTGGCCAGAAGGTGCTCTCAGCAGTGGTGGGATGGAACAGGAGTAAGTATGTGGAGCTTGCACCTGTGGGCTCTGGGATCTCCATGCACACAGAGCCCAGGGCGGGAGGAGGACCAGCAGGACCACAGGCCAGCTCTCCCCTTACCACAAGCTCTCCCCATCACCAGCTCTCCCCCCATCACCAGCTCTCCCCCCATCACCAACTCTCCCCCCATCACTAACTCTCCCCAATCACCAGCTCTCCCCCCATCACCAACACTTCCCCCATCACCAGCTTTACCCCCATCACCAACTCTGCTCCCATCACCAACTCTCCCTTCATCACCAGCCCTCCCCCCATCACCAGCTCTGAGAATTCCATGTTTGGTCCTGTCTTCTAAGTTCAGGTTCTCTTGAAGAGCATGGAAGGCAAAGCCAGTGGAGGTGGGCCCTGGGCACACCTGTGGGGTGTGTGGGTGAGGGGCTGCTCAGCTACTGTGCCCTATGTTTGCTGGGTGTCCAGGTAGTGGGGGCTTGGGGGTGGGTGATGGCATGCAGGCAGTTGAGCCTTGACTAGGAGATAAAGAACGTCCCTGAGTCCGCCAGTAAAGAGGACCAGAAATTGGGCCTTAATCGTGAGGGTTTCCTGAGCCATCAGTGTAAGCAGCAGCTGGATGCTGGGGGCAGTGTTCCTCCCCCATCCTGCTGTGGCCTCCTCAGCTGCATCTTCTGGGCATTGTTAAGTCCCCTAGAAATAGAATGTGGGCCCCAGATGTAGCTTTAATTCTTTGGTGACCAAAAAAAAAAAAAAGATTAAAGAGAAACAGGTGGAATTAATTAATGTATTTTAACCCAGTATAGCCAAGATATTTTTATTTCAGCAAGTGATCAAGATACCGCTGTTACTGGCACGATATTTACATTGCTTTGTGTGCTAAGTTGTGAAATCCAGTGTGTAAACATGCCTGTAGTGCATCTCAAGTCACACCAGAGACTTCGTCTCCCCTACTAAATAGTGCAGCCCTGTGGTGAAAAGTGAAATCAGTTTGCTTTTGTCCTGCCCATGGTATTTTATGTAAGCTCTTGCTTCTGTATAGTTGGTTGTTATAAAGGTATAATTGTACAATGAGGCTATGAACATGTTTTACTTAGTAATTAACTTGTTTTTAACCCTTTAAAAAATGTGTAGTTGATTTACAATCTGTGTTAATTTTGCTATACAGCAGAGAGATTCAGTTACACACACATGCATCTTTCCCATGTTCTTTTCTATTACGATTTGTCACAAGACATTGAATATAGTTCCCTGTGCTCTACAGCAGGACCTTGTTGTTTATCATTCTCTATATATAATTGCATCAGCTAGTCTCAAACTCCCAATCCACCTTTCCCTTACCTCTCTCTACCCCTTGGCAACCATGAGTCTATTTTCTATGTCTGTGAGTCTGTCTAATCTTTAATGTTAAGACATGTGATGAGTGTGTCTCCATTTGCACTTTTCCTGTAGATGCCTGAGGTGGTGAGTGTAAAGAGTAGGGGTGACTTGAGCAGCCGTGGTCAGCTAGAGAGACCTAGCACTGTCCAGACCTGTGTGTCCACGCCCAGGCACAAGCAGGGACCATTCTTACCTCGGGGGCCGCTCAGCATCTAGATCTTTGCCTTTTGCACGCTAATGTAATCCCTCATTCACTCAGCTTGTGTTAGCTGAGCACTCAGTATGTACTGGGTGCCAGGAAGCTGTTCTAGACTCTGAGGATACAGTGGTGAAAAGACAGAGTTCCTGCTCTCTTGGAATTGGTGTCCTTGATGAAAAGCCTGCTTGGTGATTGTTGCTAGTAATAATAATAGTGCCACCGCCGGTAGTCGACATGGCTCAAATGACACTCTGACATGTATGTGGCTTATTTTGAAGGCACTCAGGGGAAAAAAATAGCAATTATCTTGAGCCTTAGAAGATATAAGTAGCCAGCAGACACACCAGATATTCAAAGCATCTATTAGAGGTGTTCCGCTGGCCACGCTAGCGAGATGTGAGGTTTGGCTGGAAGATATAAAGAGGACTCCTTTGAGAACACCTGCTGTGATTCAGCTTTGGCCCATAAGCCAGTTTCTGGGCTGTTATCTGTAACCTGACAAATAGTGGTTTCTTGTTTACAGATGGGGCGGGGTGGTTTCTGGGGCCTGATGGTGTTACTGACCAGGATTCTTGCCTAGAGGCCAGACAGAAATTCAGGCTAGGCTTTCTTGGGGCCTCTGCTGCTGCAGGGGGAAGCGAGAACAGGCAACAGGTTCCCTTGGTTGCCCCCTCCGGGAGTGCGGGTGAGCTTCCGCCCACTTACACGAGTTCCTTATGTGTGGTAAGGGTAGGGGTATGTCCAGGGGTGTTTTGCCCACCCCTTGGGTGATGTGGTGTGCAAAGGGCTCTCGCAGTATCTTTTGCTCCTGAAACTCTGTTTTAGTTCCAGGCTCTTTAAAAGTGGCAGTTGGATTTTTTTGTCTCTTTGTATCTTTGGGGTCCAGAATTTGCCCCAACTGCGCATGCACACAGTTATTTTTAGCCCCATACAGTTGCTTTGTATGTTGTTGCTGGAGGAGGGGTGTGTCCAGGTGCAAGCACTGCAGCCTAGGGTCCCAGCCTGTCTCGATGGGAAGGAGACAGACATTTAAAAGACAACACGAATCAGAAGTCTGGCATCATCTGCCAAATGATAAGTAAAAAAAAAGCTGACTTAATAAATTTATATGGAAAATGTAGTACTTAAAAAGTTAAAAATCAAGTGAACTATAGAACCATTTTGTTCCACTGAGTAGGTCAACACAAGGAGTTAAAAGGAGATGAAAACTTGGAGCTCAGTTAGAAAAATAGCTAGAACCTTTGTGTCTGGGTTGGTGGCTCTCAGATGCGCATGAATTCAGAGTCTCCTGGAGGACTCACTACAGCACACATCGCTGGTCCCCTCCTCCAGAGTTTGTACTTTGTAGTTCTGGGGTGAGGCCTGGAAATCTATTTCTGACAGGTCCCCAGGTGCTAGTGATCAGGTTCCAGAATTGCACTGAATCTAGTCTATTTCTTTACATTGCTGTTAGACACCGGAGCTTCCCTGGTGGCTCAGATGGTGAAGAATCTGCCAGAAATGCAGGAGACCAGGGTTCGATCCCTGGGTCAGGAAGGTCCCTTGGAGAAGGACATGGCAACCCACTCCAGTATTCTTGCCTGGAGAATCCCACGGGCAGAGGAGCCTGGTGGGCTAGAATCCATGGGGTTGCAGAAGAGTCGGACACGACTGAGCAACTGACACTTAGACACGCACGGTACCTCGTGCTTTAGTTTCACGTGGTTGATGCAAGCTCGGGCCACACACTCTATTACGCAGAACACGGTCTAATGGTGGGTGCAACAAATGCTAAGGGAAAAAAACAGCAGCTTCTTCCTGTGTTTTCATCACTGCCTTAGGCTGACCTTGGTGTCTTTGACTGAGTCACTCAGTCATCTGTGTTTCCCTGTAGGGATATTAAAATTAGGCTCTCAGTAATCTGGCCCTTCCCTTCAGCTAAAATCCTGACACGCTGACCTTCTGCAAAGTCTGCTAGAAACCAGACCCACCAGCTATGTGTGTTAGTTGCTCACTCGTGTCCGACTCTTTGTGACCTCATGGACTGTAGCCCTCCAGGCTAGTCTATCCATGGAATTCTCCAGGCAAGAGTACTGGGGAAGGTAGCCATTCCCTTTTCAAGGAGATCTTCCCAACCCAGGGATCGAACCCAAGTCTCTTGAATTGCAGGCAGATTCTTTACTGTGTGAGCCACCAGGGAAGCCCATGGCCTTGCATAAATTGCTTCTCTCCTGCCTTAACCCACTGCAAGGTTTGTTCTTCCACAGTGACCCCGTGCAGCTGCCACCTCGTGAATAAGCTCCTGGTTTTCCTTTCTCCCTCCATATTCTTTCTTATATGTGCCTTGTATGGACTCCTGCTGCAGCACTTATTATATTATACTTTGTAACATGTGTTGCCTGCTTACTTGGTAGACTCTTCCTGGGCATCATACCCAGCTTCTTCAGTGTTTTAACCCCCCTCTCCCAGCTGATGTAGAGCAGAGACACCTAAATATTTATGGACTGCACAATTAGATGCTTTAGTGAAAGCATCCCAGATTTCTCAGTCTGTGAAAGTAAGTAGCATGAAATCAGAACCAATTAATGGAATGCAGAGTGTTCAAATAACTGATATTTGGAAAAAGTTGCAGAGGCATGTTGTAAGTAAGATAATAATGAGGATTCCTGAGATTTCCACTACATGACTCTGCATCCCAGTCAAGCCCAAATCTAACTCTGCTGACATTAATTGTTTCATGGAGGAACCAAAGTGTTATTCATTTGCCAATAGAAAGCAATTTGCTGATACCAGCCCGGGGGTATGAGTGAATGTTACAAAATCGTTATCCATAAGCATCCGTAATCGCCTTTATATTTTGGCCACAGTTGATAGGTTATCAAGTGAATCAGAGGACTGGTGTCTGAAGCCTCAGCTCCAACATAATCACTTGGGAAAATATTTGACGAGACAGTAAAAAGATTACGAGAATGAAAATTTCTACCATTTACCTAGAAAAAATAGCTGCAGATCTGTAATCCTCCAGAATATTTCAAAATCCATTTCAGAGAGTCTGCGATCTCTTACGTGTATTTTCAATTACAGTGCTTATCATTCTATGCTACACATACAAAAATTTAAAAAATCATATGGGATGGGGAGGACAGAGATTTAAGCCGAAGGAAAGAGGGAGGCGAGGGGTGTTTGTTTTTTCTTTTTAAGAGACAAGCGTTGGCCAGGGGACTATTTACAGTGTTGACAGGGGAAAGCAGCTTGTTTTGAAGAAATTGTGGTGTGCTAGAGTTTTGTGAAATGCTTGGCTATGTTTTGTCTTTTTCTCTAATTCGTTGCCTGAGATAAAACAATAGCTATTATTAAAAGAGGAGGATGTCCGGGGGAAAGAATGAGGGGGAGGGACAGTTAGGGAGTTTAACTGCTGTACACACTGCTGTGTTTAAAATGGATAACCAACAAGGACCTACCGTGCAGCATAGGGGACTCTGCTCAATGTTGTGTGCAAGCCTGGATGGGAGGGGAGTTTGGGGGAGAATGGATACATGTATATGTATGGCTGAGACCCTTTTCTATCTACCAGAAACTATCACAACATTGTTAATTGGCTGTACCCCAATACAAAACATAAAGGTTTAAAAAAGAACTTTTTTTTACAAAAGAGGATGGCAGGGTTATTATCACTGTCTGTCCCAGGACTGGGCACATTAGTGCCCCCTGCCAGCAGCCCATGGCAAACTTGGTTTCCTGGTATCCCCTTCTTGACTCACCTGTTCTTCTCAAACTCTGGATCCAGCTTTACTTCGTCTGCCTTTGGGAGTCCCTGAGGCACTGTTCTTCCCTCTGGCTCTTTCCTATATGCACTCAGTTATACATTTACAAATGCCACTGGGACCTCTCCACTTGGATGTCCAGCCTTAAAAGAAGAGAAAAAGACAAAGATCCCTCAACTAAACACGTGTGCTTTAACCCACCTCTCTTTCTGGATCTTTCCTCCTATGAAGATGCCTTGATCAGACCCACTGCTTTTGCTCTTGCTTGCAGTGCCTCCCAGCCCCACTCTGGAATGGGGCTCTCAAATGCCACTGCCTATAGAAACCAGGGAGAGAATCTGAGTGTGTGATGCTGACAGGGGTGGGGTGACAGTGGCAGCTGACAATTCGCTTCGGTGTTAGGGCGTAGAAGGGCCTGGTGGGGACAAGTGCCCTGGCTGAAGAAGGGCAGCTCCTGTCCACCCTTGTGGTTGTTGTTGAGTCACTGAGTCATGTCAAACCCTTTGCGACCCCATGGACTCTAGCCCGCCAGCCTCCTCTGTCGGTGGAATTCCAGGTAAGAATACTGGGGTGGGTAGCCATTAGCTTCTCCAGTGTATCTTCCCGACCCAGAGATTGCACCTGTGACTCTTGGATTGCAGATGGATTTTTTTTTTTTTGCCACTGAGCCGCCAGGGAAGCTCCCTGGCCATCCTTACCATCAAAGAACGTGTGATCCCAGACCCAGTGTTACCAGATTGCTTTGTTTTTAAAGATAATGTAGAATCGATTTCTGGGTTTTCAATCACCTGATTTTGTAAGTGATGATGTTGTTTGAAATTAAAAGCATCAGCATCCTTGGGATTGTATGAACACACTGCTATATTTAAAATATATAACCAACAGAGGCCTGCTGTATAGCCCAGGGAACTCTGCTCAGTATTCCGTAGTAACCTACATGGGAAAAGAATTGGAAAAATAATAGATACGTGTGTATGTATAACTGAATCCCTTTGCTGTACACTTGAAACTAACACAACATGGTTACTCAAGTATGTTCCAATATAAAATAAAAATTTTTTTAATTCCAAAAAAAAGCATCCTTTGGCCTAACATTGAATAGCTCAGTATCTGTCAGTCCTTTGTGAACTTCAGCTGCCAGTTTGCAATCTCTAATTTAGAGATACCCAGTGCTATCTGGTAAACCATAGGTAGGGTCTAAAATTGTCTGATACCTACATTATAAAAAATAAAAAGGAATAGGAGCAATTCATTTTAATATGTTTAATTTAACCCAGTATTTCTCAAATATTTCAACATGGAATCAATAGGAAACAAAATGCTAGTGAGATACTTGGCATTCTGTTTTTGCACACTGAGTCACTGAAGTCTGGTGTGTGCTTTACACTTCTGATGCATCTCAACTGCATGAACCCCTTTGTGACTACCGGCTATTGATCATCAGAGCTCTGATGGTGAAGGACAAGAATTAATTACATACATACAAAATAAGGTGAGAGTTTATTCATTATGCTTGTGTTATTGTTTAGTCACTCAGTCATGTCCGCCTCTTTGCAACCCCACCAACTCTAGCACACCAGGTTTCCCTGTCCTTCACCATCTTCCAGAGTTTGCTCAAACTCATGTCCATTGAGTCACTGGGTGATGCCATCTAACCATCTCATCCTCGTTTTCCCCTTCTCCTCCTGCCTCCAGTCTTTCCCAGCATCAGGGTCTTTTCCAATGAGTCAGCTCTTCGCATGAGGCGGCCAAAGAACTGGAGCTTCAGCATCAGTCCTTCCAATGAATATTCAGGACTGATTTCCTTTAGGACTGACTGCTTAGAGCTATGCTTATTTGCATGCTGCTACTGCTGCTGCTAAGTCGCTTCAGTCATGTCTGACTCTGTGGGACCCCAGAGACGACAGCCCACCAGGTTCCCCCATTCCTGGGATTCTCCAGACATAGAGCTAGATAATTTGAATATTAGGATAAACCAAAGTAGAAGAAGCAACTCTTGAGAATGATGAGTCTAAAAATGACAGAAAGAACTGTGTGGAAAAATTCTGGGTGGCACCAGAGTGATCAATTACAGACTTTCAAAGGCCCCTCATGCCTGGCTGATGGAAATTTTTTTATAGGACTTTCCTACTCAGAGCTCTGCTTGTCACACAAGAGTTCACAGCTGATGTTTGAATTCACACCTCAGGGTGGGATTACACTTTGGATTGTTACAATGCTGTTGCCCTTCCAAAATGTCAGGGTGAGCATCTGTCCTTAAGCAAATTTAAAACAAAGTGAATGTCATAGAAGTCAGCGTAAAATGGGGATGAATATTCTGAATTCAGTGATGACTTTGTCATTCAATCAAGATTTAGCAAATATACTCGCTGCTAAAGAGGAACATTTCCATTCAATATTTACTTTCACTGTAGTTTCCTGTTTGGGAGCAGAGCCCAGCAGCTGTTGTCAGCTTTGGCCTAGAGAAGATGGTGACCACTAGTGAACCCTTTCTGAGTCCCAGCTCCATGCTTTTTAGGTTTTCTTATAACTCCATCCATGGAACATTTGAGAATATACAGAGGCTGCAAATATGGAGGTCATGATGGTCAGACATTGGCATCTTCCAAAGTAGAGACAGTGACAGGCCACAGAGTGAGACATTCTGGACACACTGCTTTCCTCGGGCCTCTGTCCTCCTAGTAAAGACCAAGGTCTGGTCATGTTTGCTCCTTTGCTACTGGAGAAAACCAGGGACAGTCTGGCAGTATCTCTTTAATTTTTAAGGTTTATTTGGTAATTTGTTTGCACCAGGTCTCAGGAGTGGCCCGCAGGGTCTGTAGTTGCAGCATGAAAACTCTTACTATGGCATGTGGGGTCGAGTTCCCTGCCCGGGGAGTGAACCCAGGCCTCCTGCACTGGGAGCTTGGAGTCCGCGTGCTTGGAGACCACCAGGGAAGTTCCAGTATGAGTTTCTCAGTACTGTCTGCCGTACCTGTTTATCCTGCGTGTAATAACCTTGTACACATGAGTAAAATAGAAGATACTCACCATCAGAAGACACTTACCATCAATGCTTTCCAGGAGCCTGTGGTTGCATCTCTGGCAAGTCAGGGCAGTGGCAAAGTCAAGAATATCATTCTGGGTTGAACCGACAACGCTGTTGGAAAGGCCATCCTGGGGGTTGGTGGGGGCAGCTGCCGTTGCTGTGGCATGTCCCCGTGTCTTAAACCCAGGGCATGGATCTGACTTTCCCACGTTCTCTCAGCTGCCAAGAAGCAGGAGTCAGGGAACTTGAAGTCACCCAAGACCCTCAGAGAGGTGATATTTCCCTGTCTTTGCTCCATCTGTCCCTTCTCCTGGGCCCCTTCTAGGTGTCAGCCTGCCTCATCTCCTGTGCGTGGCTCTGGTGGGAAGAGGAGGAGGCAGATAGTCCACTTTAGTGCAGGGAGGCCCTTTCCCACAATTGTCTTGGGGCACACACTGGTCTCCACAATAGCTTTAGTGCATACATGTCAGTCAAGGCAAACAATTTCAGTTGGCTTTGAGCCTTATGAATTCTGGTGATGATTTAGTTGCTAAGTTGTGTCTGACTTGTGACCCCATGGACTGTAGCCCGCCAGGCTCCTCTGTCCGTGGGATTTCCCAGGCAAGAATACTGGAGTGGGTTGCCATTTCCTTCTCCAGAGGATCTTCCCGACCCAGGAATCGAACCCAGGTCTCCTGCAATGCAGGCAGAATTATGAATTCTAGAGCAAATATTTCTTAGTGATATACTTGGTGAAGGAGAAAGTTGCAGAGCACTTTGAGTTTGAGGTTACCGCTCTGAACATTTTTATAGAATGGTTGGAATTTGAAAACTAATTTATAGAGAAAATGACTTAAAGTAGAAATTGAGACCTAATAGTTGCTTCCTTGGAAATGGCTTAGAAAGTGGATAGTAAAACAACGGAGAGCAGCAATGGAACTTGACGGCATCTGGTCTCCTGATAAATGCGCACTGATTATCTCACCAAATGCCAAGCACTTAAAAGGCAAGGCCTTTCTTCATTTAGCTGACCTGGTGCTATGGTAAGCAGCCTGCCAGGTTGGCCTCCAATAATCCTCGAGTCCTGGTATTCATGCCCTCCCATGGTTAATGGTGCTGTAACCATTGTGATGATGGGGTAGTGATGACGTGTGACTTACAAGGCTAGGTCATAAAAGATGCTTCTGCCTTGCTCTCTGGAATCACTTGCTCTGGGGCAAAGCTAGCTACATGTTGGGAGGACTCTTCTATATGGAGAATTGAGGCCTCCTTCTAGCTGCAGTGCACCCTTGCCAGCCATGTGAATGAACTGTCTTGGAAGCAGATCTTGCAGCTACAGTCAAGCCTTCATATACTTGCAGCCCTGGCTAATGTCTCTTTTTTTAATTTTTAAATTATTTATTTATTCGGTTGTATCCAGTGTCAGTTGCCAGGCATTATCTTAAGACCTTTGCAAATATGAACCTCTTAACCCTCATAACAGTCCTTTGAAGTAGGTACTGTTGCTGTACCCATTTTGTCCATGTGGAAACTGAGGCCCAGAGAAGCCTTGCTCAAAGTCACAAAATTTGTAAAAGGCTGCAGTGGGATTTGAATTAAGCAGTCTGAGCAGAGCCCATGTTCTCAACAAGTACGTTGTGTTGTTCTTTTAAAGGAAACACCTTTTTTCCAACTGTTTTTCCAAAACAGTTTTGGGAAATCAGTTCTGAGATTAGGTGGTTGATGAAGGGCAGGATTAAGATCTAGAATGGGGAAAACTGGATGCTGAACTCACCCAGGATTAGGGGTGGGGGGAGGTGTGGAGTGTGGGTGGAGTGGCTTTGATAAATCTTTCCCTAAGCCTCTGTCCACTCTGCTGTAAAGCTAATAACAGTTCCTATTGGGGACTTTTTTTAGGGTTAAATAAGATAAAGCATGGAAGGCCTCTAGCTGGGGGTGGCGGGGATCAGCACACCTGAGTTCCTGTCTCTCGCCCAGCACCTTCTGTTTGCCATTGCTAAAGCGAGACTCGCTCATCTGACTGCTGTCTGCCCTGGTCCCTGCAGCTTTGCTCTTGGCTTGGATGCTGCCTGCTCTCTGAGCCCACGTGACCCTAGCTCTCCCATCTGGTACACTGCCCTGAATTCCCATGTAGGAGAAATCAACTTCCTGATTGTCCCCTGATCTTCATTGCTAGGATGTAGACTAATAACAGCGAACCATTTCCTGTGCTTAATTACATTATTCACAGTGCTCTGCAGAGTGGGCGGTTTGGAACCCCAACCACTAATTTACAGAGTAAGTGGGAAGACAAAAATGAAACAAAGGAGAAGGGCTTTGGTGGCTCTGTGAGTTGGGCATTCTGAAGCCAGAGGTAGTTCTCTTGGGTGTACAGTTATCCCTGGTATTTGTGGGAAATTGGGTCCAGAACCCCCTATGGATACTAAATTCTGAAGGTCCGCAGGTCCCTTGGATGACCCTCTGGATCCAGAATCCCACGTGTGCAGACTCAGCCATCAGCAGATTGTAAACATAGTACACGATCGATACATGGCTGATTGAGGCTGGTTGAGGTATGGAATTGGCAGGTAGAGAAGAGTGAGTGTTAGTCCCTCAGTCACGTCTGACCCTTTTCAACCCCATGGACTGTAGCCTGACAGGCTCCTTTGTCCGTGGGATTCTTAGGCAAGAATACTGGAGTGGGTAACCTATCCCCTCTCCAGAGATCCTCCTGCCCCAGGAATGGCAGTGGGGTCTCCGCATTGCAGGCAGATTCCTTACCGTCTGAGCCACCAGGGAAGCCCAGGACCGAGCACATTTGGAGATTCAAGGACAGTGCCATAAGCAGTGGAAAGTGCAGGGCGCGGAAGCCACACAGATGGAATCCCAGTTCCATCACTTTATGATATGAGACTTTGGACAAGTTATGCAGCTTCCCCAAATAGAATCATGATGCTGACCTCATTCATTCCTTGTGAGGTTTCCTTCCTCTTTATAATGACTGTATTAGAGAGCTGGTGTCATAAACAGCTAATGGTTGGGTGTTAAAAGCTCACATAAGAAACCCCTCTACCTCACAAAGGAAATAAAGGATAATTTCAGATCAATACAGTATTGCCCAAGGCATTCCAACAGGCAGCTCTGGAAATGCTGCTGACCTGTGCGGTCCACGGAGGTACCTAGTGGGAGGTCAGCCTTGTATATTTAGACCAGCCTGGCTGGGGGCGTAGAGGTTTACTCTCTTGTCTGTTTCTGACTCTGAATAAGAAAAGTAGTTATGCACCCTGACAGCTTTTGTTTAAAAATCTTGTACATCTTTTACATAAGGTAGGTGGGAAAAAATGTTTTGCAAAGAATATAGTATGCATTCACAATTAAAAACACAAAATAAGAAAAAACAAATCAGAAAAATCTGGACAAGTTAGAGTAGGGAGCTTCTTATTCTGATTTTTAAACAGTCTTAAAAGCTATGGTGAGCATGACACTTCATTGAGGAACCTCAGGAAAGGTTTCAGGATGCTTTTGTTTCTTCCGTTCATTATCACATTGGATGTTCTAGCTACTTAATAAGACAAGAAAAAATGGGAGTGTAAAATCAGGAAAGAACAAAGAAAATTGCCCATATTTGCAGATGATATGATTATCAATGTCAAAATGGAGAATCTGTAAACTTAGTAAGAACTTTGATAGATACAAGGTCTGTGTACAAAAATCAATAATGCTCCTATAGATTAACCCAAACCAAGTAGAAAAAGTTTTTGTTGTTGTTATTGTTTTAAAAAACATTTACACCAGCAACAAAAAACAAAAAATACATTAAGAAAAAAATTGACAAAAATAAGCAAGACCATAATGGACAATATTATTTTAAAAAAACACCCTATTGAAGGGCTTCCCTGGTGGCTCAGCAGTGCAGAATCCACACGGGGTCCATCCCTGATCTGAGAAGATCCCACCGGCCAAGGAGCAACTAAGCCCACGCACCACAGCTGTTGAGCCTGTGTTCTAGAGCCTGGGAATCGAAACTGCTGAGCCCACTTGCCCTCGAGCCTGTGCTCTGCAACAAAGGAAGCCACCACAGTGAGAAGCCTGTGCACTCCAAGCAGAGAGCATCCCCTACGCTTACAACTGGAGAAAAGCCCACGCAGCAAGGAAGACTCAGCACAGCTAAAAACGCAAAGCCCCAAATTTAGACCTTTTAGGAAGAAAAGAACAAACCTTTAAATAGAAGTTGATTACATTAAAATGAAAACCTTCTTAATAATATACACTGAATTAAAAGGCATAATGTGAGATGATTATAAGTCATCTGCATAATTAGTCAGGAATTAATATGCAAAATATGTAAAGAATTTCTACAAATCAGTAAGTAAAAGGTTATGCCATAGAAAAATGGATACAGAATGGGAGTGTGGAGAAATCAGAGGCAGGAAAACTGACTGGACAGTAAGCATTAAAAATGGTCAGACTCACCAGTACGAGGCTTCCCTCATAGCTCAGTTGGTACAACCTGCCTGCAGTGCAGGAGCCCCAGGTTTGATTCCTAAGTCAGGAAGATCCCCTGGAGAAGGAAATGGCATCCACTCAAGTATCCTTGCCTGGAGAATCCCATGGACAGAGGAGCCTGGCAGGCTACAATCCTTGGGGTCACAAGAGTTGGACATGACTTAACGACTAAACCACCAAAACTCACCAGTAGTCAGGGAAATGTAAATTAATAACACAGTGAAGTATAATCTCACACATCTCAAATTTTGAATTTAAAATCTGGCAAAAATTAAAATCCCCAAACACCAAGAGCTGCCAAAAAAAAAAAAAAGTAGAAATTTTCATACAATGCTGCTGGGAATGAAAATTGGTAAAGTCACTTTGGAGAGTAAGTGACAGTTCTACTACAAATAAGCAATTCCGCATTTATAGGTACACTCTAGAGAAAGTCCATCTACAGCCTGATTCCAGAGGAAATCCAACATGTGTACATGAGGAAATATATTTGTATAATGGTGTTTGCTAAAACGTTCCTCATGAGAGTTAAAAACTGAAACTGATCAAATATGAATCATTTAGGAAACGGATAAAGTATTTCGTATGTATAAGATGAAATTAGTCTATAGCAATTAACTCAATGAGTTAGCAAAATCTGTATATCTTACTGAGTCAGAAAAGTTGCAGTCAAGTAGTATTATGTTTATGTAAATTTTTTTTAAAAGCACTTTTTTAAGAGAGAAGGAGAAATATTGTGTGACATGCCTTGTATGCATAATCTAAAAAGACATGGTACAAATGAATTTATTTACACAACAGAAACAGACTCACAGACCTAGAGATCTTATGGTTACCAGAGGGGAAGGGGAAGGGATAGTTAGAGAGTTTGGGATGGACATGCTCTAAATAAAGTGGATAACCAACAAGGACCGTAGTGTGGGGCACAGGGAACTCTGCTCAATGTCATGTGGCAGCCTGGATGGGAGAGGGGCTTGGGGGAGAGTGGATACATGTATATGTATAGCTGAGTCCCTTCTTGTTCACCTGAAACTGTCACAACATTGTTAATCGGCTATACTCCAATTTTTTTTTTTTAAAGTGCAAAATAAAAAAGACAGAATGTGTGAAATAGTAGGGTTAGGGAAGCCTGGTGCTGCAGTCCATGGGCTCACAAAGAGTTGGACACAACTGAGCAACTGATCTGAATAACGTAAGTACCAAAATTATAACATCATACATGGGAGAGTCATGTAGGAGATCATAAAAGCAGGCTTCCCTGGGAAGGAAAGGTGAGAGGTTTGGACTGAGCTGAAGTAAAAAGGAGGCTTCAACTCTGTAAAGTTTCCTTTAAGAAAAACAGAATGAAAAGGAGAGGCCTGAGAGCAGCGGTTCAAAATATCATCAGCATTTGTTAGATTGAACCTCGCCTGTGTCTTGGTAATTGAACTTGGTGCTGCATTTATATGTTCAAAATCCTTCTGGAAGCAAGAGCCATCAGCACCCTTCAGGTCTGCCCAAAGGAGCAATGTGGAAATGAGTCCCTTGCTTTCGGGGCGTGTCCCTGCTCACAGGAAGCTGTTACACACGGGACGGCTGCCTGTGCCCACACGTGTACAGGCTTGTGTTTGTTGATCCGCTGGTTGATCCGCCTTGGCAACTTGGGATGCCCTGTCATCTGCTGAAATGAGGGTAGGTGAATGACTTTGCATATCAGCTGTTATATTTCCTTCTGAGGGATTCAGTCTAAAGCAAGGGTGATCAGCCTGTCTTTGTCCCTGAGGCTTCTAAATATGCAGGGTTTCCCTGGTGGCTCAGACGGTAAAGAATCCACCTGCAGTGCAAGAGGCTCGGGTTCAGTCCCTTGGTCGGGAAGATTCCCTGGGGAAGGGAATGGCTACCCACTCCAGTATCCTTGCCTGGGAAATTCCATGGACAGAGGAGCCTGGCAGGCTATAATCCATGGGGTCACAAAGTGTCGGACACAACTGACTAAGCAACAGCAACAACGCGCTTTAGAGACTGCAGGAGTGAGATGCTGTATTTGCACTGTAGACCCTCTTGCCAACACCGGGGGCGCCACAGGGAGAGGAGGGGTATGGGACTCAACCCCTGCAAATGTCATAGGATGCTGCCTCGTTAGTGCTATAGGGTGGATTCCTGCCTCTGGTTGCTGTGGTCCATGAGCACCTCCTGGCTTAACTTGCTCCTTATCCAGCTTGGACTTCCGTGGGGGAGATAACAGTACTTGCTGTATACCTGCTACATGCGCCAGTTCTTCCTGCCTGTCCTTGTAGTAACTGAGCCCCATGCTAGGAGCTGAAGGACAGAAACTGTTGTGAGAAGGATTGAATGAATGCTGGTTAGGCTCTTGATCTCAGGTAAACCTCCAGGGAAACATCTTGGTGGGTTCAAGGCTGCATAAAGTGCCACTAAATAAACATGTGTACTTTAAAATATATGTATTTATTTTTAATTGGAGGATAATTGCTTTACAATCTTGTGTTGGTTTCTGCCATACATCAGCATGAATCAGCCATAGGTATACACGTTCCCCTCCCTCCCTAACCTTCCTCCCATGTCCCACCCCATCCCACCCTCTAGGTTGTCACAGAGCACTGAGCTGGGCTCCCTGTGTGATACAGCAACTTCCTGTTGGCTATCTGTTTTACATGTGGTGATGTATATATTTCAATACTACTCTCTCAGTTCGTCCCACCCACTCACTCCTTCCCCTGCTGTGTTCACAGTCTGTTCTCTCTGTCTTCCTTTCTATTCCTGCCCTGCAAATAGGTTTATCAGTATATATATGTTTTTACATGTGTACTTTTTATCCATACAGAAGGGTTCAAATTCTTAGATTGTAAAAGCTGGTCATGTGAAGGGTTTCTGGCTAACCTGACCATCCTTCCAACCAATGGTTACCACATTCTTTCTATCTGCCTTTAAAAATGGGAAGGCCCGAGTCCAGGGTGGTGCATGAATCCTTTTCTGTTAGCCAGGTTGGCACTTCACTCCACCCCAAGAGGCACTCAGTCAGTATAGCCCCTCTATCCTACTTATAAGGGTCGTCAGAGTGTCCTCTTTTCCAGCCACACTTCTGAGACCATCCCACAGTGCCCTTGGGTAATTGATAAGTCAGCCTTGAGCCCTTAGCTGCTAGGACTTGGGATCTTAAGCCAGTGAGGACATGGAGATTCTTAACCCATGGGGTAGACCTGTGGTTTTCCCATCAGTATTAACCTGGATGCACATTCCCAGGGAAAGAAGGCCCTGTCACCACTACAGGTGTTAATTGTCCATGACAATTGGCAGGTGGTATGCAGTACTCTTGCCTGGAAAATCCCATGGACGGAGGAGCCTGGTAAGTTGCAGTCCATGGAGTCGCTAGAGTCAGACACAATTGAGTGACTTCCCTTTCACTTTTCACTTTCATGCATTGGAGAAGGAAATGGCAACCCACTCCAGTGTTTTTGCCTGGAGAATCCCAGGGACAGGGGGAGCCTGGTGGGCTGCCATCTATGGGGTTGCACAGAGTCGGACACAACTGAAGCGGCTTAGCAGCAGCAGCGTGCAGACCTCAGTCCTGGTGCAAGACACCAAGAGTCGAGCGGCTTCCGACGCACTCTGTCCAGTACCGTTCTGCAAAGGCACATGGACAAAGCACGGGCTCACTGTCTGGGAAGAGTGATGCATTTTATGCGCCTGGTAACAGGTCTTAAAATTCTTTCAATTCAAGTATTGAGAGCAGCATAGCGTGAACATATTTAATTCCTTTTCTCCTTTTATTAAGGAAAACCACTGTTAACATGGAACTTGGGTCTCTTGGTCCCTATCTGACATTCTGAGAGTTTCCCTTCTTACTGGTTATAGCCTTGTTATAGCCTTTCAAACAATCTTATGTGCTTGACGCACACTTGGTAAATGAAGAGCTGCATAGAATAGCTACTCCCAGAAATTGATAATAGTCATTGTCTCTCTGGAAGGGTTGGGACTGGGCAGGAGACTCAGTTTTTATTGAATATCTTGCTTGCATTTGAATTAAATTTTCCCGAAGGTGTACCGTTTTCAATTAAGTGAACTTGGTTAATTAAAAGCTCTTTTGTTGTAAGAATGCAGGGGTGCCTATGCTGAGAATATCGCGTGTACTGAATAGAGACTCTGCACCGCCATTTGCACCCCCATGCCCCTGTTCCTATACTAACCAGCTTTGTGGCGGAAACAGCTACTGAAACATCTGGAGTCTCGGTTCTTGAATCTGTAAAGAGGGGGAGGGACACTTGCTTATCCTCACAGTGTGTCCTAAAGGTGGGATGAAATATGTTTATCACTCTTTCCATGTTTAAATTACATTGGTAGCCTTCCTCCAGATTGCGTGTACCTGAAGAGTGGGAAATGCTTCGTATGCACCTTTGCATCCTTCCGCCCCCACTGCATGTTGTGTAACTTCCTGACGGGAAGGGACCTTGTGTCGCGTTGTTTCCTGATACATCTCTGTGCCTGGAACAGTGCCTGGCGTGGTGTGGGCGTGGCGTCGGTGTTTATTCAGTGAATGCGTGAATGCATGCATGCTCCATAGGGATTCAACTCGTGGTACCTGAGGCTTGAACACCAATTTGCTGACAAAATTTCCACACATCCTGTCTCATCTGCAGAGTTTAGCATCAATAGATGTCCTTGGCTCCAGAGAATATACAGTCCTTTTGCTTAGTTTCCATCACTTGGCCCATCATACATTAATCTTAAGTGAAGTCGCTCAGTCATATCTGACTCTTTGCAACCCCATGGACTGTAGCTTACCAGGCTCCTCCGTCCATGGAATTTTCCAGGCAAGAGTACTGGAGTGGATTGCCATTTCCTTCTCCAGAGGATCTTCCCCACCCAGGGATCGAACCTGGGTCTCCTGCGTTGCGGGCAGACACTTTACCATCTGAGCCACACTGATCTTGGCATCACCCAGCCCTTCTGCCTGCCAGCATTAAGCACTGTTGGTCACAGGTTTCCTGCTCATCATTCCTCTAGCAGCTGCTCTGTTATTTGCTCTGCTCTGCTGATGAGGAATCCCAGAGCTTGTGGGAAGGGCCAGGGGTTGGTGAGTGACGAGCAGCGTGAGCATGCCAGGTCCCTTGGGATTCACAGAGACAGGGCCAGAGGGTGGCACCTCGTCAGATCACAGCCCTTGCCAGTTGGCTCCAACAGAGCGGTGCCGCGGTTGGCATTCCCTGGCAGTACCACCCATTAGCATTGCACAGCTGGGCCGGGGACCAGCCAGCTGCACGGTTCCTGTGAGACTCATGTTCTCACCTGCTCCACAGCTGGAGCTGTCAGCCTCTATCGCAGATTCCTGATGATCTTCCATATTAACTGAAATGCACTGGATGGGCAAGTGGTACCTGGGCCGCCTCGGGCACTTCATGTACGTGTAGATTCCTGGACCCTTCTGAGAGAAGCTCTAGGGGAACAGGGTAGAGAGGCTTGGGAAGCACCAGACTTAACAAGCTCCAGTGGATTCTGATTCATAGGAGAGGTTGAAAGTTATTCTGGAGGAGAGTTTGGCATTCAGAGCTGGCCCAACCTGAGTATGAGTCGAAACTCTGCCACCCGCCAGCTGAGTGGCTTTGGGCATGCAACTCTGCTGGCACCTCTGTGTCTTCCTCCGTATGAGAGCGATGGTGATGCTGGTGTCTGTCTCACAGAACTTCTAGGATTAAGTGAGTGTGTGTGTGTGACTGCACCGCCATTTGCACCCCCATGCCCCTGTTCCTATACTAACCAGCTTTGTGGCGGAAACAGATACTGAAACATCTGGAGTCTCGGTTCTTGAATCTGTAAAGAGGGGGAGGGACACTTGCTTATCCTCACAGTGTGTCCTAAAGGTGGGATGAAATATGTTTATCACTCTTTCCATGTTTAAATTACATTGGTAGCCTTCCTCCAGATTGCGTGTACCTGAAGAGTGGGAAATGCTTCGTATGCACCTTTGCATCCTTCCGCCCCCACTGCATGTTGTGTAACTTCCTGACGGGAAGGGACCTTGTGTCGCGTTGTTTCCTGATACATCTCTGTGCCTGGAACAGTGCCTGGCGTGGTGTGGGCGTGGCGTCGGTGTTTATTCAGTGAATGCGTGAATGCATGCATGCTCCATAGGGATTCAACTCGTGGTACCTGAGGCTTGAACACCAATTTGCTGACAAAATTTCCACACATCCTGTCTCATCTGCAGAGTTTAGCATCAATAGATGTCCTTGGCTCCAGAGAATATACAGTCCTTTTGCTTAGTTTCCATCACTTGGCCCATCATACATTAATCTTAAGTGAAGTCGCTCAGTCATATCTGACTCTTTGCAACCCCATGGACTGTAGCTTACCAGGCTCCTCCGTCCAAGGAATTTTCCAGGCAAGAGTACTGGAGTGGATTGCCATTTCCTTCTCCAGAGGATCTTCCCCACCCAGGGATCGAACCTGGGTCTCCTGCGTTGCGGGCAGACACTTTACCATCTGAGCCACACTGATCTTGGCGTCACCCAGCCCTTCTGCCTGCCAGCATTAAGCACTGTTGGTCACAGGTTTCCTGCTCATCATTCCTCTAGCAGCTGCTCTGTTATTTGCTCTGCTCTGCTGATGAGGAATCCCAGAGCTTGTGGGAAGGGCCAGGGGTTGGTGAGTGACGAGCAGCGTGAGCATGCCAGGTCCCTTGGGATTCACAGAGACAGGGCCAGAGGGTGGCACCTCGTCAGATCACAGCCCTTGCCAGTTGGCTCCAACAGAGCGGTGCCGCGGTTGGCATTCCCTGGCAGTACCACCCATTAGCATTGCACAGCTGGGCCGGGGACCAGCCAGCTGCACGGTTCCTGTGAGACTCATGTTCTCACCTGCTCCACAGCTGGAGCTGTCAGCCTCTATCGCAGATTCCTGATGATCTTCCATATTAACTGAAATGCACTGGATGGGCAAGTGGTACCTGGGCCGCCTCGGGCACTTCATGTACGTGTAGATTCCGGACCCTTCTGAGAGAAGCTCTAGGGGAACAGGGTAGAGAGGCTTGGGAAGCACCAGACTTAACAAGCTCCAGTGGATTCTGATTCATAGGAGAGGTTGAAAGTTATTCTGGAGGAGAGTTTGGCATTCAGAGCTGGCCCAACCTGAGTATGAGTCGAAACTCTGCCACCCGCCAGCTGAGTGGCTTTGGGCATGCAACTCTGCTGGCACCTCTGTGTCTTCCTCCGTATGAGAGCGATGGTGATGCTGGTGTCTGTCTCACAGAACTTCTAGGATTAAGTGAGTGTGTGTGTGTGAGGTGCCATCCATGTATCTGCCCCGCAACAAGCACTTACGAGTGTGTGTTGGTGATGCAGTGGCGATGTGCTGATGCTGGCTACCCCGGGGGCAGAGTTTCCGTAACTCTGCTCCAGCGCAGAGAAGATGCCTGAGCGGAGATGAACTCTGGATGGATTGTGGGCCACTTTCTGACAACCTGAACGCTAAAGACTAGAGACATCAGCTCCCTGAATTAGCTGTCACTGTTGTCTGTGTGCCACAAACTCCCCAAAGCGATTTTCAGGGAAGCCTTGACTGTAGCAGAGGATGGATGCTTTTGATTTGGAGGGGAAAAAAAAGATTTTTTAAAAATGTGGAGCATTTTTTTAAAGTCTTTATTGTATTTGTTACGTTATTGCTTCTGTTCTGTTTTGATTTTGTTCTGCCACGAGGCATGTGGGATGCTAGCTCCCCTCCCCGGCTAGGGATCAAACCTGCACCCCCTGCGTTGGAAGGCGAAGTCTTAACCACTAGACCAAAGGGCAAGTGCCTCATTTGGGAATATAAAGCAGATGAAGCTGCAAAAGCATTTGCAGGAGCGTCCTCTCCTTTGCCTGTTAAATGCATTAGTCCCAGCTGAACCGTGATTTTTTTTATGTTAAAACATCTTTCTTTTATTTTGTGCTTTGGGAAAATTGGATTCTAGATGCATCCAAAGCTTCAATTTGAGTGCTTCCCTAAAGCAGTGGTATCTGGCAATAGGTAAATAACATGCAAAGCAGGATACATGGTTCTGAGCCCAGAAATCTTGGAAATTTCTTTATCGACCCCAAGTAAATGGTGATGCCTTAATTTGCTACAACTCACTAAGGAGCAGCATGTTGGTTAAAGGCCAAGTTCATGAGGCTTGCATTCTGTTTATTTTAAATACAGCCTAGTTCATTAAATAGCCCAGTTTTCTTCTGGCAATTTGGAGAGAGCAGTATACAAAATTCCAAAGAGTGATTTGCTCATTTGGGGAAGAGAGCCTCCAAAACGTGATTGGTCTTTGAAAAATTAATAGAAAGCCACCAAGGTCACTCTACAGGTTGGTCATCTCCATGTTGGTAAAGAATCCACCTGCAGTGCAGGAGACCCAGGATCCACCCCTGGGCCAGGAAGATCTCCTGTAGAAGAAAATGGCAACCCACTCCAGTATCTTTGCCTGGTGAATCTCATGGACAGAGGAGCCTGGCGGGCTAGAGTCCATGGGTTCGCACAGAGTCAGACACGACTGAGCAACTATAGCACCACCCCCACGTGGAAAGGAACCCATCTGTATGTTAATACTCCTGGCTTGGAACTGCCACTAGCCCAGAGCTCAGGACTTGTGTTTGGCAGTGCAAGAATGACCACATGTGGTCAGTTCGGGAGCAGCCAGAAATTGATGGCCCACCTGTCCCTGTCCTGAGCAGGCACATGGGCCCATCATCACGACATCCTGTATGGCCCAGTGTGGGTATGTTTGGACTCGTAGTGGGTCTGGGGTATAGCCTGGAGCCCAGCCTCCAGTTGTCCTCATGTTTCAAGGCAAGCCTGAGAGTGACCTGCATGGAGGAACACCCATTAGGCTCAAGCACCTGTCTGAGCTTTGGTGCTACCTATTTAAAGGAGTGGCTTTCCAGGTGATGCTAGTATTAACGAACCTGCCTGCCAGTGCCAGAAACAGGAGACATTTGAGTTTGGTCCCTGGGTGGGGAAGATCCCCTGGAGGAGGAAATGGTAGTCCATTCCAATATTCTTGCCTGGAGAATTCCATGGACAGAAAAGCCTGGCAGGCTACAGTTCATAGGGTTGCACAGAGTCAGACATGACTGAAGTGACTTAGTGAGCACGCATGCACACACACATTTAAAGGAATACTCAGAAATGCTATCTGCCCTGCACCTGGAAATTTGGGGGAGCTCCCATCCTGTGAAGAGTGGAGTTTGGGTTCAGTCTTGCCCACTGGGGAGCCAGTTACTAGCTAGCCCATTTCCAGGCAACCCTGAGAGAGTTCCCAGCCTCACTTGCTGGATAATCCTCTCGTGTCTCTGCTACCCTTGCCTCTTTAAGGGCAGCCTGTCCACATGGGGGAAAGAACACAAACTATGGTGGTCCAGTGGTTAAAACTCCAAACATGCAAGGCAATGCTCAGGGAACTAGCATCCCACATTCCACGCAGTGCAGCCTAAAAGGCAAAACAGATCTGGGTGAATCTGAATTCCACTCCTGCATGTCCTGCAGACAGAGCTGGGGGCTCACTGAAAGCCTCTGTGAGCCTCAGTTCCTCTAAGTGTCCCCTGAGAAATAAGCTGGTTAATTGGCCCTAGTGAAGATTGAAGAAGATGTGTTGTATGTGAAGGCCGGTGCCGTGGTAACAGAAATGTCCAGTGCATGCTGGTTTGCTGCTGAGTGCTCTGTGGTCTCACGCTTGGGCATGCGATGGGGTAATTTGCTAATGTATTTTTTATAAAGCCCAGAAAGCAACAATAAGAAAATGTTCAATTCAGAGGTTAATTAGGTCTGTGCTGGGCCCGAGGCAGGAGATAGATGGGCCCAAGGCTGAACAGCTAGAGTTTTTCCCATGTAGACAGATGCTCCAAGATGAAGAGGAGGAAAAGCTCAGCCCTACCCAGAAAAGAGCGAGAGACCTCATGTTTCTTCTTCTCAAAGTCAAGGAGACCTTCCTGACTATGCAAGCGCAGAATGGCTCCTTGGTGGTCAAAACGGGAGGGAGCGCTACTCGGTAGTAGCTGGAGTCCATCTTGCCCGCGGTATGCGCCCATACAGGTAGGGCCTTGAGATAAACCAAATATGGATTTATCCATATCCGTTTTGCCAGGCAAAGCAAGATGAGTAGCCAAAGGAGACCCGGAAGAAGTGGCCCGTATGAGTGATTCACTCTCCTGTGAGGGTGTGATTCTCTCTCTGAGCTCACCCGTGTGTGCCTATTCACATGTACCGTTTTCCTCCTAATCAACACTTTAATTGTTTCACCACTTTCCATCTCTGTGGAAATGCATTTCTACAAAGCCCGCAGGCAAAGATGTTGTCACTGACCGCTGGTTTCAGTGCCTAGGATTTGGTGCTGACCCTGCCGCAGCCTGACTTCAGCCTCTGCACGGGAGTGAAACCCTGCTTCAAGCTGCTACAGGCCGAGGCCGCTTGAGATCAGAGTTGCATAAGAGTGTTGCCATCCTCTATTTCTTCTGCATCTGGAGAAAAGGCAGGCTTCTCCCCATCCTAGTTGTAAGAGTTGGTGGTCTTGCCGTAGCAAGATCAGTGAAGAGATGACAGGAGCTAAAGAGCTGTGACATGAGCTAAGACTTCCACGCAAGCCGGGTAACACAATTTCCTTGTCAGACAGTACGTGCGTGTGCGCTCAGCCATGCCTGAATCTTTGTGACCCCATGGGCTGCAGTCCACCAGGCTCCTCTGTCCCTGGAATTCTCCAGGCAAGAAGACTGGAGTGGGTTGCGATTTCCTTCTCCGGGGGATCTTCCAGATGGGGATGAAACCCCCATCTCTTGTGTCTCCTCCATTAGCAGCTGGATATTTTACCACTGCGCCACCTGGGAACACATGAATGAGGTTTACTGGACGTGGTACAGCTGCTGAGTTAGGACAAAAGGAAAGATGCTTTTCTGTTAAAGAAGAACAGTTCTGAGTTCTTGCTGTCAACTGTCTACTGTTCAGATCAGATGTATTTCTGCCCAGTCCTGTCTTTCATGCTCCTAACACTCCTGTCTGTCAAGTGTTTTAAAATACACTGACTTTTTTTTTAATCCAGCTGGGAAAAAAAACCCCTAAAATCAATTTTCTATTTGTTTGAAATGACTGCAGTCGTTGATAAAGACTCAAAACGTGAGTCCCAGAGCCCCAAAAGACGAAACGGAGTAAACTTAATAAACAGGATGGATGAATTCTGTGGTGAGTCACTCATCTCTTCACTGACTAAGTGTTCATTAAGTACCACATCCAGAAATGGAGTTCCCCTCTAGAGAAAATGCTAATTAAGATGCCTCGTTGAGCCCCCACGTTTATCCTCTTAGCAGTCTCTCCCTTTGTTTGATCTCTTTTCAGAAGGATGGGGCCCTTTATTTAGACAAAGTAATGTCTAAAGGAAGGAGCAGAAAGGCCAATTAAATGATAGTTGGGGAATTGTGTCACCTCGAGTTATATAACTTGCTGTGTTAGATGATACTGATTAAGCACTCATGCACGTTGTCCAAGAGTTTATAGATGAAATAAGCCACTTTCCAGCCATACCCTGGAGAGCTCAAGTGTGTGTGTGGTGAAATGTGCGGGCCGACGTCATTACCCATGAATCCTTTTCTAAGTAAAGGCCTGATTCCTGTCAAAAAATTAGGAAGAGACTGCTGCTTCCCCTCAAACCTGTCTGGTTCATGTTAAAGCTGGTTGGATAACATGCAAACCCTAATTAGGTAGGCATTGTTCTATAGCAGAAAGTCAACAGCTTTCAAGCATTGAGACTCAGAGCTTGAGTTGACAGCATGCAAGGCACATGGCTGGGGGTGCCTCTCTTACACTGAGTCCCTGAAGCCCCCAAGTAGGAGGTATGTGAGAGAGGAAGAAAGGGTGTCAGATGTAGTTTAAGGCAAACACAAAGGAAGGGGCGTTGTTTTGAATAGGGAGACTGTGGTGGGGGCTTGCCTGGGAATGAGTCAGAGAACCTCTTCAGGGAGGCGCAAGGAAAGCAGATTATTTTTTTTTTTCATTATTTATTTATTTCCCTGGTGGCTCAGACAATAAAGAATCTGCCTGCAAAGCAGGAGATCTGACTTCGATCCCTGGATTGGGAAGATCCCCCTGGAGAAGGGACTGGCTACTCACTCCAGTGTTCTTGCCTGGAGAATTCCATGGACAGAGAAGCCTGGTAAGCTACAGTCCATGGGGTTGAAAAGAGTCAGACACCACTGAGTGACTAACATTTTCACTTTCATTTGTTTAATTAATTGATTTTCATTTTGGTTGTGCCGGATCTTCATTGCTACACGAGTGCTTTCTCCAGGTGCATGGAGTGGGGCTGCTCTCTAGTTGGCGCTGTGCAAGCTCCTCATTGCATCGTCTTCTCTTGTGAAATGTGGGCTCTAGGGTGTGGCTGCAGGTTTAGCTGCCCTGCGACATAACAGAATCTTCCCAGACCAGTGATCAAACCTGTGTCCCCTGCCTTGGCAGGCAGATTCTTACCCACTGGGCCACTGGGGAAATCTGAGACGTAGATTATTTTAATTGGTGGTAAGAACCTCTCACAGGTTTTTTGGAAGCCTTGGAGTCAGTAGGATCTTCTGAAAATCAGAACTGATGGGGGTGGCGGGATAGAGGGAAGGAAGGTGCTACATTAGTTTTTCCTGTTCTGTAATTGTTGATGTATCACAAGTTAAATGTACTAAAATAAGCCCTGAAATATAAAACAAGGCTGTTCTGAGGTCCGTATGAATATTTTACCCAAATGATGGAGATTCAAGCTCTCCTGGTGTAATGTACTAGTTCATAAAGAGTACAAGGTTATTTATTTTCTAAATCTTTGAAAGAATCTCTCTAAAAAGTGGTTGGCGGCTTTATTTTAAAAAAATGAGCTGCTATACATTTTTTAAATATTCGCCTGTCTTGCTGTCAGGCCTTAGCTGCAGGGTCTCTGCGGCCCTGACTCACTAGCTGTCACACGAGCTCAGCAGTTGCAGCGCACAGGTTTAGTTAGTTGCTCCACAGTGTGTGGGATCTTAGTTCCTGGGCCAGAGATCAAACCCCCGACCCTGTGTTGCAAGGTGGATTCTTAACCACTCAACCAGCAGGGAAGTCCTGAAGTTGGTGCCTTTAGGAGACAAGCCAGATTGACAGCCGTTAGGGGCTCTGCCATTCCTGAACTACTGGGCCATGTATCCAGTCTCCAGCGGGACCAGAGAGGTTGCCTTTGATAGAGAAGTCAGCTCACTGAACCAGACACGCCATTGCTCATATCATTTCTTGAATGAACTGGGCAACCCCATACTTGGTCCACAAATGGCTCATGTACAAAATCTTGAGGGATTTTTCCGTTACTGTAAATGCATGTGTGCATGCGCGTGTGCACACACACACATACTTTGGAGCTTGGAATTAGAAATGGGTCCAACTGAAACCCTGGCCCAACAATAGAGAACTCCTTGGAGCTCATCTTTATAGAGGAACACAGAGTGGGATGCACATCCCAGCTCCCCTACCTGAGTGCAGCGCCCCGAGAGCAAGTCAAGTTTTCTTTCTGAGTTCCAGTTTGCTCTTCTTTAAAATCACGATGCTAGACTCATTTTGTGTGAGTTTGTGATGATAAAGTAATTTATGAAGTATCTAGCTGAGTGGCAGAGGCACGTGTGCCGAGTCTCTTCAGTCATGTCCAACTCTTTGCAGCCCCATGGACTGTAGCCCACTGTTTCTCTGTGCATGAAATTCTCCAGGCAAGAGTACTGGAGTGGGCTGCCATGACCTCCTCCAGGGGATCTTCCCAACCACATACAGTAAGCTAAAAAATTATAGTTAACATTTTTCATTTTAAGTACTTTGACCCATGACCTCCTTTCTAAGCTAGTTCATTAAAATGATCTAAAATGGACAGGTTTGAGAGTCAATATTGATAGTAAAATAATGAGCTAGGTTTAAAATTCTGTGTTCAAGTTGGTAGAACATAAGGAGTATATATATACACACACAAACACATATATATAATATATACACCCACAGAAACACATATGTAACATTTGTAATAAGTGCCAATTGTTTTCTCAATGATACTTTTCAATGAAAGTGACAAATGTGATTATTATGTGTAGAAAACAGTAATATGAACATTTATACGCTAAGTGCAGGTGTAAAACTGAAACTAAAAGTGAATATTTTTGTAAAACCAATCTGCTTTGGATAGCATCACCTGTGGTCAAGGAAGACCAGTAAATTCCCTGCCTATCCGAAAGAGCAATGCTGTAGCTGTAGAGACTCTATTTGGAGAGATTTTATGATTTCAGGAGTTCTGATGTGTAAAATGAGTTTGTACCATGTCATAGATGGAGTCATTTGTAGGGAGAATGAAAAATGTATTCCTTCTGACATCTTTTTTTTTTTTTTTTTTTTTTTTTGTGACTTTGTTTTTCCC